>CP092876.1:37539678-37827246 GCA_030710605.1 Cordylochernes scorpioides
GGTCGTAACTGCCAAGCGCCAAAAGGAGATGACAGCTATTCAACTCTCTAATGAACTCTCAAGTGCTACTGGAACGAGAATTTCAAGACAAACTGTTTACCGAAGGCTTAGAGGGGGCAGTCTCTTAGTCTGGGCTGGCATCAGTTCTAGCAGACGCACATCCCTTCACATTTTTTCTGGGGGCACTTTAACTGCCCAATGGTACAGGGACGAGATCCTTGAGCCCTATCTAAGACCTTATAGAGATCAAATTGGTCACAATTTAATTTTTATGGACGATAATGCTCGTCCGCATAGGGCTAGGCTAGTCAATGAATATCTCCAGAGTGAGAATATTCGAAGGATGTATTGGCCAGCCAGATCTCCGGACCTGAAATTAATAGAGCATGTGTGGGATGCTCTAGGGAGGCGTATTGGAGCTCGTCACCCCTCTCCCAGAACCCTCGTTGAGCTAAGAACTGCTCTAATGGAGGAGTGGGGTTTACTACCCCTGGCCTCCTCCAAAGCCTGGTAAACAGTATGAGGGCTCGCTGTGAGACCTTGATAGCTGTTAGAGGTGATCATACTCCCTATTGATATCTTATTTCTTTAAGATCTGGAACCTTAGCTTTGGGTATGTTGGTAATAATTTGCATATTTCATAATTTCAAATATTTTTTTTTATTTTCATATAGCTAGTCAAATTTTCCATAGTTTAAACTATTTGTATACTTAATTTTATATTTGTTAATAAATTAGCTTTTATGAAATTTCAATATTGGTTAAGGTTTTTATTTTTTGGACACCAGTGCATATACACTGCTCTGCAAAAAAAATATATATATATGTTTTTTATATTCCTCGACTAGTGACGGGACTAGTGTTACTCAAAGTGATGTTTTACCAGTGCCACAGCCCCCCGAAGTTGTGACCTTAAGTGACGAATATTCAAATAGTTATGAGAAAAAGTCGGATAACAAAAGTTTAAAAGCACATGTTTCATCCGAGCCTCATTTATTAACTAAAGAAGATTTGAATGACCTCGTACGTGATTGGCATTTCCTCAAAATAATAATGAACATTTAGTTTCTAGGTTAAAAGGTTGAAATCTGAGGCATAAGGACACATTCTTTTCGCAAACGACAAGCTGAATTTATAGACTTCTTTTCACAAGAAAATGACTTAGTGATTGATAGTGACTTAGAATTGATTTTGATAGACTACTGGATGCGCTTGGTCATGGGCATAATACAGAAGAGTGGCGTTTATTCCTAGATTTTTATAAAGTTAATTTGAAAGATGTCCTCCTTTACAGCGATAATAAGTTCTCATCGGTGCCAAATAGCACACATTCAACATTAAAGAGAGTACGAAAGCATGAAACTGATTTTAAAAAGTTAGAGTACGACAGATACAGCTCTAAAATCTACGGTGATTTGAAGGTCGTTGCACTTTTGCTTGGTGTTCAGCTTGGATGTGAGTGTGCGTGAGTGTGTTAATAGAGACAAGGAAGGGTATTATAGTAAAAAAGGCTAAACCATAAGAACCTCACCCCAAGACTTGAAAAATTGCACATTATTCTAATTTTTAAATCTCAAAATATATACAGGGTGATCCAAAAGTCCCGCACAACTTTAAAAATTAATAACTCCGCGAATATTTGCGCTAGAGCAATGCGGTAAACACCATTGTGTTCAGGATGTAATGGGATTTTTTTATGGCAAATAATGAAAAATTCGAAATTGATTTTAGTTACAATTTTATTCGCCAGATGGCGCTCTACCAGAATCAGAGATTCAGCGGCCAAATTGTTTGATAAATTGAAAAATATAACTGATCGACACGTATTTTTCCTTTTTAAATACCAGGAAAGAACCCTAATAATATCAAATAACAAATTAATAAAACACCACTTCGCCAAAAGTATGAAGAATTGGTTAACGATTTTCAAATACAATCAGAGATATGTAAAATAGGTAAATGCAAATTAAAACATGTAGCAAAAATATTTATATTTTATATGGGGTTTTGTGAAATAGATTGAATGTCTGATATCAATACATGAATTTTTGAAATGTTAATATAATACCAAAAATTATGATGGCACTATTAATAGGATTTCTTGCTCTAAGAAATGTGTAGTTTCTTGACTGAGTGGCGACCCTTGACTATTTAACTGGATATTTGTCATGATCCAACAATTGAAATATAGAGGGGAGTGACAAAATATATTTGTCGTACTTTATTCCAAATATCCTATGGGCTTGTCAAATGTTATCATTGTTTATTATACTGTACACAATTTTAAGAAATGTGTCCCCTCAAATAAAAATAATTTTTAAATCGACCTTTTGCGTTGAAAAACGTGGTAGTAAAATCATTTTGTATTATTTTTTTTCACAAAATTTCTAAAGTTATTGGTGTACAGAAAATATTCCTTATGCTATTTCTTCTAATGAGCGAAAAGCGAAAACTAAACATAAGGGGAAAAATTGTGTGTACCAGTGTTATTCGAGAAGTTATAACACTCTGGTTTGCACGACATAATATGTGAGAAAATGACAAACAAAATATTACTGTTCACAAAAAAAAAGAGTCAAGATGTGAGGACAGCATTTATTATCCCCATATCCCAACACAAAGAGCTGCAAAATATTGGTAGATAATATAATACATGGCGGCTTATATAACACATGAGGTAACTGCCTTCTCTCTTGTGTTAGGTCACAATCCTTGCTCAATGTGGCACCCTTCATTTTCAATCACCGCCTGCAGACGATAAATGAAAGAATGGACAGCATTAAATAACATATCTGTTGAAATTGATAAAACGTGCCATCTGATAGAAGCCTTCAACATGGCCAATGTGGTAGGCCAGCATCGATAAACACGCGACTTAATGTACCCCCATAACCAAAAATCGCAAGGCGTCAAGTCTGGTGATCTTGGAGGCCACTGGTATATAATGTGGCGACTTATCACACGATTTTCACAGAACGTATCCTTCAGCAATTGTTTGGCACCTCGGGAGATATGAGGAGGTCCTCCATCTTTCATGAATGCTATTTCGCTTAGTGCTTTTGCCCTGCAATATGGGAATACCCTTTTCTCTCAAAAGTTGAACATAACGTTCATCAGTTACAAAACTGGTTTAAAAGTTCTTCCATTGATTTTACAAAGAAAAATGGCCCAATAATAAAAGAAGCGAACCCACACAAAACTGTAACTCTAGGCTGGTAAAGTGGCATTTCTGTAAAAATCCTAGGGTTTTCTGTTGCCCAAATGCGGCTGTTTTGAATGTTAAATTCTCCGTTTAGAGAAAAGTGAGCATCATCTGTCCACAGAACATTCGACAGCCAGTTTTCATCAATATCAATTTGCCGGAAACCCATGCAGCGAATTCTTGACGCATCACAAAATCGCCAACTTTCAGCTCGTGAAATCTTTGAATTTTGTATGTGTACACACAATAAAGACATTAAGTAAAGCGTCTTCGGATATCACAATCATACTCGGCGAATTTAACTCCAAAAGTTCAATTTGGGGATCACCTGTCCAGGATAACAAAAGTCAGCAGGTTGAGAACATGCTAACCGACCTCGACCTTACACCGTTAAATAACGGAGAGAACACCTACCTAAGTCCACAGGCACAGAATCCGCAATAGACATCACAGCGATAAATTACAACATCGCACCCACAACACAATGGAATATCCTGAGAGGTGCAATCAGTGACCACCGACCAATTTTAACAACCCTAAACTTCAAAATTGAGAATGACCATTAGAATAAAAGAACATGGAACTTTAGGAAAGCCGACTTGAAAAAAATTCAAAGAAAAGCTTGAAGAACTGTGCAACGAAAAATTGAATTACAGAACGCTTGATAAAAACTTGGAAAAATTCTCTTCGAACATTTCAAAAGCTGCAAAAGCATCGATACTTAGAGGTAGACGTAAAGCCCTGTGGATACCTTACTGGAAGGACCTCAATATCGAGGCAATGATATCAGAGAGAGAGACAATATCAATGAACTTCTTAAAAAATAAAACAGAAGAAAACAGAAAGGAACTCATTGAAAATAGTCACAAAATAGAACAAGAAATTTGAATATGCAAACAAGAAAAATGGGCAGAATTCTGCGAAAAAATGGATCCAAGAAAGGACAGCCAACACTGGAATATGATTAGAGTGTTAGAGAACAATCAAAATCAACACCAATCCTTCAATACTCTAAACGAGAACAAACAGATGGCTGACATAATTGCTGAATATTTTTCAAGCACTTCCATACTCAACTATACGAATCAAGACAGGACTCTAAAAATAATATAAACCAGTTAGTTAAACACACACAAGCAAGAAACTTCCATCAACAAGATATTTTCTCGAGAGACTTCCCACTGAATGAGCTAAACCTATCAATAAAATATCCAAGAGATCACCAAGAGATAATCTAATCTTTGGTCAAATGATTAAACACTTTGAAGACAAAGCTAATAATCTACTCCTACAAGCACTTCCATACTCAACTATACGAATGAAGACAGGACCCTAAAAATAATATAAACCAGTTAGTTAAACACACACAAGCAAGAAACTTCCATCAACAAGATATTTTCTCGAGAGACTTCCCACTGAATGAGCTAAACTTATCAATAAAATATCCAAGAGATCACCAAGAGATAATCTAATCTTTGGTCAAATGATTGAACACTTTGAAGACAAAGCTAATAATCAACTCCTACGAATACTGAACATTTCATGGCAAACTGGTAAACTACCAAAGAATTGGAAGATATCAATTATAGTGCCAATACTGAAGCCAAACAAAGATGCCAAGGGATACAAGAACTACCGGCCAATTGCTCTCACCAGCAAACTTTGTAAAATACCAGAACGAATTATCCACTCTAGGCTCATAGTCTGGCTCACTAACAATAATAAAATAAACCTCTACCAAACTGCCTATAGATCCCAGCACTGTACGACTGATCAACTGTTCTACTTCTGTCAATCAATAATAGATTCTTTCCAGGAAAAACCGCCAAAGAAGACCACGGCTATATTCCTTGATATGACCTCAGCTTTTGATCGAGTGTGGAGGGAGAAATTACGTGAAAAGCTGCACAACATCGGAGTAAGAGAAAAACCTTAATATGGATTGCAGACTTCTTAAGGGGAAGAAGGTTAAAGGTTCGGGTTAATGGAGAATTTTCCAAGGAAGGAAGAACATGGACTGGTGTAACTCAGGGATCTGTGCTCAGTCCTCTACTCTATCTGCTATATATTAACGACATCCATCCTTACCTCACTGAAGACACAATGGTTGCCTGTTATGCAGATGATATAGCCATATGGCACACAAGTATCAGTATAGAAAATTCGTAAAAAAAAACTGAACACATCAATGAGAGGACTGGAGAAGTGGGCAATGGAACTCCAAATGAGCATAAACCCAATAAAACCAAACCTATGCGTCTTCTCCACTCACCGGGGAAAAGGCATAAATATAACCAAAAAATAAGCATAAACAAACAAATAATTGATAAAATTAGAAATCCATAATACCTAGGTGTGATACTGCAGTCCTGGATCTTTCAAGTTGGTCTCGAGGACGACGCCATCACCATCTCCTAAGTGGCGAAGTACGCGATCTACGTATTCATCGTAGATCGCAAAATGCGTGGTGTCGCTGGAGACCCACTGGCGATTCTCCACCAAACTCTGCAGCGCTGGAAGAGGCGCCATATTCATTGTACATAGTGTATATAATGCATATTATATTTTTTTAATAGTGCAGACTGTGCATGTATTGACAAGATGTCAACAGAATTATTTTAATTATTATTGATGAGGAATTGGAATTTTCAGAACACATAATTAGCACCTCAAATAGAGCTATCAGAAAACTAAACATTCTGAGAAGGCTATGTGGAACAAATTGGGGAGCAAAACCCAGAATTCTCAGAACAACATATACCACCTTAATAAGGCCGATAATGGAATATGCAACACCGGTCTGGGCTCCCTCAAGCTCATCACTAAAAGTAAGACTAGACAGTGTTCAAGCAAAAGCGGCCAAAATAATCACTGGTGCTGTTTCATCCACCAACAATGAGAAAATTCAGAGAGAATGTGTTCTAGACCTACTCGCTCGAAATCAGAAGACAAAATAAAAACAACTTGGATCGGCACTTCGGAAACGAGGAACCAGAGGACGAGATCTCTCTGACCACTTGTGGTTTGGTAGAACCGCCCTTTTCTGAGAATGAGTTGAAACTGACGGCTTTCAAGTTCGGGAAAAGGAAATCTCCTGGTCCCGAAGGGATCGATAACACGGTCGTGGAAGCCCTGGTAAGGATGCACCCATCGCTTCTTTCCAGGTTATTCAATAGGTGCCTGGACACTGGTACATTTCCTGAGGCATGGAAGGTTACCCGAGTAGTGCTTCTCGAAAAGTTTGGTAGAAAGGGTAATTCTCCTAATGATTATCGTATGCTTTCTTTACTAGTGTGTCTAGGTATGGTCCTGGATAGCCTACTAGCTCAGCGACTGAAGCACTGGCTAGAGAGTAATGAGCTCCTTTCCTCTTTCCAACATGGTTTTAGGGAAGGGAAGTCCACAACCACAGCTCTGAACGAGGTGTTAGAGGGGGTTGAGATGGGCTTAAATAAGGGTGTTTGGGTTCTTTTCGTGGCCCTGGACATTGATGGCGCGTTCAACTCCATGAGTTGGAACAAGCTGATGAGAAATTTGATGGACATGGGTTGTCCTGATAATTTGTGCAGCTTGGTTCGTGACTTTCTGAGGGATAGACGGATTAGCCTCAGTTTTGGTGGGCGGAAGTTGGAAAAAAACTGTGCTAGGGGTTGCCCCCAGGGCTCTTGCTGCGGACCTATTCTGTGGAATATCCTGGTAAACACCGTTTTCCAGGAGGAGCTCCCTGAGGGAGCCAGGCTGGTTCTCTATGCTGACGACCAGTTCCTCATCATTGAGGCTGCTTCGAGAGCGAAGGCTGAGAAGTGTGGTGAAACTTCTCTCCAAATTCTCTCGAACTGGGCCTATGACTCTGGCCTTAAGTTCAATGTCTCCAAAACTAAAGCCCTCAGCTTTAAGCCTAGGGACATAAGAAATAAAAGGAAAGGGATCAAATGGGAACACAAGCCGGCTATCCGGATCGAAGGACGGAGAGTATCGTTGGTCAATAGGATGACCATCCTGGGGGTGGTCATTGATGACAAGATGGGTTGGCAATACCAGGCGGAGGAGATGGTGGCGAGAGGCAGGAAGGCGTTGTGCAGGCCTGTCCTGATTGGCTCTCAACAGGGGGGGGGGGGGGTGGAGAAGGAGGGTACTATTTTTAGGAACCTCTGCCTCTCCTGTGTCGAGCCAATCCTGCTATATGCTTCCAGGGCTTGATGTCGCCGAAACAGGGATCAGAAGGTGGCGACTACTCTAGAGAGAGTGCAGAGGACAGCGGCACTCAGAATCACAGGGGGATAACGCACTACCAGCAGTGAGGCCTTATTGGTCCTCGCTGGTCTTATTCCCCTGGGATTGAAACTAGAGGAGGAGACCATCAGACAGAAGATCTGGGAGAACAGGGAAGATACCCTGGGACTTGAAGCGGGTGCCCTGTAATGGAAGAGGGACCCAAGAAAGCCTCCGCAGTGGTTGCCAAAGTGGAATTGGAGTCCTGGAGAGCCGACAGGGAATGGCACGGAGGTTTTCACTGATGGGAGTAGGTCTGGAACCAATACTGGAGCTGGGGTAGTGATTTTCACTAATGGAGAGCTGATCTTCCAAGAAAGTTTAACACTCAGAGTGGACTAATTGGTTTTTTCAGCCGAGCTGGTTGCGATCAGGGTAGCCCTCAGAGTGTGTGCCGAGAAGAACTTTAGCCCGGACCGCCTCTATTCAGATTGTATGTCGGCCCTCGTCGCCATCAATCTGGAGAAAAGACAACTCGCGCATCAAATAATCCAAGAGTTGGAGATGATGACGCGGGCTCCGGAGCTCCCTTGGTTTAGGAGGCACAGCCTCTACGAAGGTAATGAGTTTGCAGACAGGATCTCTGAGGCAGGATGCTTAAGAGGTAGATCACTGACGACCCCAGTGACCAAGAAAGAAGTTTATAGGAGGATCAGGGGGCACGTCCAGGACTTATGGTTGGACAGATGGAGGAACATTGTGAAGGGGAGAGAGGTATTCAATTGGGTAACAACACCCAAGTACCTCTGTAAGGTAATGTCCCACAAACTCATTAGGGTAGTTCGGGACATGGGCTCTTCCCCAAGTCTCCACAGATTTAAAATTAAGAGAAACCCTGATTGCGTCTATGGAGAAAGGGATGTGAATGCACGCCACTACGTCTTGGATTGTCCAAGGGTAGTGGGTGTGCAGGAAGAGAGAAGGAGGGCGAGGGGCGCGATCGAGAGTAAGCTGCTGAGAAATCACAGCAAGCTTCTTGAGAAAGCCCAGGACGTGGCAGCTGAGCTTTTCCTCAGCTGTGAGTGAACAGAGTCGACCGGGGGCTGCCTCCCCGCGGTCCCTGCTGGACACAGTAGATAATTTCCTATTTTGCTGTGATTAAAGGCCACCGGTATAGAAATCCTTCCAGACACGTTGTCTGGGAGGTGGTGTTTCAAGGTACAATGTCCAAGCACTAGCTTGGATACCGTTACTTGGCTTATGAGTTGAACAGAATAGCAGCGAAGGGCATGCTTCGCATGCCGGCTTGTGGACCGAAAGGTCTGGGTGGCCATCTGCTTCTAGGGTATACCAACTGTGCTTAGGTGGGATCCTCCATTTCTTGTTTATTTTGGCTACTGTTTCTATTTCTTTAAAAGTAAGTTTATTTTTCTGTAGCAAGGGTTCTTTTGTGCCTTTTTTCGCTAGCGCATCAGCAGCTTCATTGCCTTCAATGCTAACATGTAAGGGTATCCATTGAAGATGAATTTTTGAGGTATTGAGAGTTTTTGGAGATAACCAATTATGTTCCTGCTTACTTTGTCTCTAAGTTCCCCTGTGTGACTCAAGTGTTGTATGGCACTTCAACTATCAGTAAGAATCCATATATCGTGATGTTTAATGTTTCTGATGGATTTTAAGACTTCATAGATGGCTATAAGTTCTGATCTGAAGACTGAGCAAAATTCTGGGTTTCTTCTGCTTATTTTCTCATTGCCATTTGTGGTTTTAATGAGAGAGCCACTACCAGCGTGTCCCAACTCGTCTCTGCTACCATCGGTATAGATAGTTATTGCATTTTTAGGAATTTTATTATTTATTTCTAATGATAATTGTTTTAAGTATTCTGGATTTTGGTATTGTCTGTTGGTGGGTTCATTTAAAGTGGCATTAAAAATAATATGTTGTTAGTGGTTCGCATGGAGATATTTTTTCAGCTGAATAATATATTTCCACTTTATATTTTAAAAATCCATTTCTTTTGGCCAGGTGGAGAGGGCCTTCTTTTTTGAGTCTTATATTGGGTTCCCAATTAAGTATGTAATTGAGAGTTCTGTGTTTGTTTTCATAACTCTTGATTTTGTTTTGTATATTTTGGCAGATTGTAGCTTATTATAACTACATATAGCTTATTATTACTATAACAAGACTTAGAACAAAACACTATAAAGGAATGACAATACATCCAGATGGCACAATAACCTATAGGGCATGCAACAATTGTCCTGGTGTGGAACTTACACCCACCCACATATTCTCATAGCCAGCAATGGCCGCAGCCTTGCAGAAATTAGACATAGACCCAGAGCAGCAGCTTTACACACCCAAGATGCTGCTGCTGCTGTGATGGAGATACATGGATACATCTGAGGTTCTTTATTGGACACGACAACAACAACGGCATTCCAGAGTGAAATAAATTATCAGAGATAGATACATATTTTTCAAATGAATTAAAATAAATATAATCGATACTGAGTGAGAGTTGAATTAAAAATATTAGAAATTTATTATCTTCGGAAACAAACCGTATCTGAAATATCAATTTTCTTTTTGCTACATGTTTAATTTGCATTTACCTATTTTACATATCTCTGATTGTATTTGAAAATCGTTAACCAATTCTTCATACTTTTGGCGAAGTGGTGTTTTATTAATTTGTTATTTGATATTATTAGGGTTCTTTCTTGGTATTCAAAAAGGAAAAATACGTGTCGATCAGTTATATTTTTCAATTTATCAAACAATTTGGCCGCTGAATCTCTGATTCTGGTGGGGCGCCATCTCTAGCGAATAAAGTTGTAACTAAAATCAATTTCGAAAATTTCATTATTTGCCATAAAAAAATCCCATTGCATCCTGAACACAATGGTGTTTACCGCATTGCTCTAGCGCAAATATTCGCGGAGTTATTAATTTTTAAAGTTGTGCGGGACTTTTGGATAACCCTGTACTTATCACAATTTGATATTGAACCTGGGATTAATAAAGATCCTTGTCAAGATAATACATCCTGCTGAATTTGTCGAATTGAAGCATATTTCCTTAAAATAAGTGATAGGGAAATTAAAGAAGACATTTTCGTTGGACCTCAGTTTCGAGAATTATTGCAAGATTGGAAATTTGAAGATAGCTCAAATGAGGTTGAAGCAGCAGCATGAAATTATTTTAGAAACGTTTGGAAGAACCTTTTGGGGAAATGTAAAGGCCGAAAACTACAGTGGCTTAGTTAAGGAACTCTTACATTCCTACAAACACTGGGATGTAACATGCTTCTCAAGATCTATTTCTTGTATTAACATCTAGATTTCCTTACAGACAATCTTGGTGCAGTTAGCGATGAGCAAAGTGAGAGGTTTCATCAAGATATATCAAGCATGGCGGTACCAAGGAGTCCCGGTATGCCTCATGACTACTGCTGGACACTCAAGAGGGATGTACCACAAGCAAAGTATAGAATAAAATCCACCGTCACTAATTTCAATAAAATAAATATGTTTCTTTTTTAATATATAGGCCTATATATTAAATATATTTTCTAATTTCAAGTAGGTGTTTCCTAATAAACTTTGGTGAAAAAAAAAAAACTAATGGTATATTTATAATCATCGCAAAACTTTACATTTGGTTAAATTCTGTTTCTTTTGGGACAAATATTTTTGGTTAACCAGTATAATGTAATAAGATTTATGCAAAATCTCACATAACATTTTTTGCATTTATTACTGTGTTTCCCGATACTAAAAAAAGGTTGTCATACAAAACCACGTGTAATAGTGAAATTCAGCTTGAAAGGTTACACTAGAAACAACATCAGTTTTTTTAGAGGGAAAATATTGTTATCCAGTGATACATTAATTATTATATAAATATTATAGAAAATATGAGTAAAATAAATACTTTTGCATTTTTTTTTGAATGTATATATTAATTATTTATGATGTTCTCTGGATTTTCTATAAGCGGTTTTACCTAGCGTGGTGTTTCTAGAAGTCTCATTGCTTTATGCTCAGGATTGTGTGTTTATTTAGTCAATCGGAGTGTAGGAATTTAGCTGAAATAAACTCGGGTCTATGGCCTGTTCTTTCTATATGTTGATATAGTTTGGATTCATTATTTTAATGGTTGATACAATTCTTACTTTCCTCAGAGTAGAATTTGTAAGGTTCTAAATATTTAGCCTATGTATTAAGTCTCTGGCATGTGCGCTGCATGTATATTTTATCTTGTAAAACTATATTTGGAAGAATAGCTTTACTGTAGAATATATACACCTAGTAAGGTCTCTCTCTACTTAAACTACAAAAGGCATTTCAAATGTATATACATATTGATTTTATTCAAATATGTAAAATAGCGCGCTATAAAACGTTCAAATTTTACATTTGATTAAATAGTCATTCCAAAATATTCATTTAGAAATAAATTATTCATAAACAAGATCAAACGTATGATATTCAATTTTGATTCATAATACAAAAATTATACACGAACCCCATAGAATTAAATGTTTTGCGAACATCTAACTACATACACTACAAGAATGAAATTTGTAAAATCAACAAAGGGGAATATAGTGTTTTCAATATATAAACTTACTTAGAAATGAAAGAAGAATTCAATAACAAATCCAAAGGCTTATTTAACCATCTAAGAAAACAAGAGCTATTCATAGATATTTGTAATAATAAGTTTTATTTTTCCCACAAGGTGATATAATAACGTAATAATATCAATACTATACTCAACATTCGTTTTATTTCAATCAAAGGGAGATCCTTGTTAATTCTTATCGTAACTTTTATTCAACTCACTACAAATTTTGCACTTGAGCTGGAGATAAGATGTTCACTATTCCTTCTCAATTGAAGTTTATTTTATTAAAGATAATATCGTTCATATACAAAATAGTAACGTAAGCATTCAAGTAAAGGAGCTTTTTCTTTTTTGTTAATCTACATCTTTTTTAGAAAACAAAACAATATGTTTTGTAAATAAACCTTATAGTAAATGAAGAAAATAGTAAAAAGGTGAAATTGTACTGGGATATGGTGGATAATTTGAGAAAAGACATCTCCTTATCGTGCAACTGAAAGCTGCTGATTGCTTAAAATTTTAACGCATTTATGGCCTTAACTACCCGTTTAATGATTTTTCAGGATGCCTGAATGACCAGTTTTTTTGGTCTTGAGGTACAGCTTGCACCACGCTGACGAGGGCCAACAGCCCGAAAAGCGTACGTGGTTATCTTTTCTTGAGTAATCAAGAATTCGTATTTGGCTAATTCTGGAATAATTAAAAGTCAACGAATAGTTGTTATTGGCGCCAGCCATTAGCAACTTTCATTTGCACGATAAAGAGATGCCTTTTTTATAGTAAGTGTTCCTATTATTATGGATATATTATATATGGATATATATTTTTACCAATCTCTCTAATAAAATAACCTTAATTGCTCTGAGAGTGAAAATTTTATTCTGTAATCAAAAATCGGTAATTCTCCTCACAAACTATAAAAGAAGAGGAACAGAATTTAAAATGAAAGCTACTCAAGACGCCCCATCAATCGATCCTTCAAAGAGCCATCAGTGAAGTTTAAAGTAAAATAAGTTGGCCTTATTTACATAATGGTACTGCCTTTTATTTATTGGTTAGAAATTTACATAACCATGTAACCATACAATAGCCGTGTCTGAGTATGTCTAGAGTTATGTTGGGGAGATTACTTTAAAATAGTCGTTTTCTTTATTAGATATTGTTATTTTGTGTATATAGAATTTAGTTATATATCTTACTGTCTCAGTGTTTAAATGGGAGGTTATTTGGTTTTAAAATATTGGAGGTTTGGAACCTCACCTTCTTCATTCTTGGTTCTTGATTATCCTTCCGATGAAATGTCTGCTTTGGTCAGAAATCTCATTCTGGAAACTTCCTCTTTTCATCTCAACAAGAGATTAAATGAGACCAAAAGATAAACATTCCGCATTACCTTTCTATATAACAGCTAAATATTATTTTATAATATAATTTTTGAAAAACGTATGGCAGACTTTTTATAATTTGGTCTCGTACATATCTGTAATTTGAATCAATTTAAGAAATAAATATAGAATGATGATTTTCTTCATTCATCTCTTCTGATAATGTGTGACAATGGATTCACACAATTGAAAATCCTATCTTCTGTATCGGTATTTTCAGAACTTAAACTCATCAAAGAAGATCAAATTGGGTTTTCTCGAATTCGACTCTTGAGTACCGTGCATCATATAGAACTGGTCAATCCGAAGTTTGGTTAGATCAGTGAGATTTAACAAATTTTATAATGATATTTGCTCTCAGGGAGTTGGTAGCTCATCAGGTTGGCCATTTATTCATAGTTTTAGTAAATATTTGAAATAACATACTATATACAGTACATATTGTAGGTGAAATAACCGCTAATTTTGCTAGAAAGCTATACCTTTTTATTAGAATTTATAGGTTTTGAAATGCTCTATCAAAGACAGTGCGAGAGATCTTTCTCAGCAAACAACCGAATTCTTGTATTCCATTACCTAAATTATTTTTTTTTGCAGAAATATGTGTGTTAATAAATATTAATAAAAACGCACCGCGAAAAGGATTTCCTGTTTTTTTTTTGTTGAAAAATAGAAGCTTTCCAAACACAAGCTTTGAAATTATTACAAATTTAATACATAATAGATTTTTTTTCAAATCACGCATCTTTTGATGAATATCTCTATTATCTCGAAATAGATCAATCCATTAATACTTTTTTAAATAAAAAGGCATATTTTAGAACGAATATCATTGGAAAATATATTATATTTTAAACCAAAATATGCCTTTTTATTTAAAAATATCTATTATTATAAATATCAAATTTGAAAATATTCGTTTTTGAAAACATAATTAAATGTTTATTCAATAAAATAGCTTTATTAGTCTTTAAAGTGTAAAATTTAGATCAACTAAATTTTTTAAAAATACATTAATCAAAATTAACAAATGTCTTCAATTATGTTAAATATGGAATTATTTATAAAATCAAAATCCATTTCAAATAAAAAAAAATCCTTAATAAAATCAAAATATATACATCAATGAATTGAAATAGAGAAAAAATATATGACCAAATCCATTCAAATAAATAGTGTGTGGCTGTCAGTAACAGCGTTGTTACCATCATCAGACAAAAGCCTGAATATTTGAATCGTAGTTAACTTCAGATCCTAAATTTTCAAATTATAATTCTCAAGTAATTACTTAGCATAAACATTGAGATTCACTTGGGAATTTATTTTCTTCAGCTCATAATAAAAATAACTTCTTAGCTCCATTGAAAAGAAACCTATCAAAAATATTAGGTGAAATTTGGATTATAGATTTTATACACAAGGTAATAAGATCAAATCTAAATAAACAAATAGTGTGTGACGTTTCAGTATCAGCGTTGTTACCGTCATCATACAAAGGACTAAATGTCCTGAAGGCTCTCTCAATCACAACGACAAAGAGTCTCACTTCTCCAAAAAGGTTTACTTGCTGGAATCGAACCTAAGTTTCCTATGTAATAAGCAAGAACTCAAAGCATAACGTCAGGGCGTGCTACAAAATTAATTTTATATAAATATTAACATATGTTTTATTTAGTTCTATCAGGTTATGTTTAATTTTTATTAGGGGTGTTTTAATGTTTTTTTTTCTTTTTTTTATCATCAGTCATTGTTTAAGGCAGAATTTTCACGCCACCCCGGAGATATCTGCCTCGGCGCACAGTCTCTTTTATAGTGGCGTTTCGACCCGCAGATTTTCTAGGGAGGTTTACGACCTTAAGATCCGAATTTTACTCTTCTGAAACAACTAAAACCTTCGCTCAGGTTCGTGCAAACCTTCGACCTAAGGCGATAGCTTGGATGGACCTGGCCGTTTATGGTGCTCATAGCTCGTCCTATTGTTGGAGTCCCGTCATTATCAGTATATATATTTATTATATATATATTTGATATCTAAAAACATATATAGCATATATATGTATACGATGAAAATATGTTTTAAACGTTCAAATTTGGATATGATATTTTAGTATATGTTCATAGTAGATATTTCAATTCAGAAATATATTTTTATCGAGATACACGACTTATTTTCGACGCTATTTAGAGATGATAACGATCAAGGATGTTCATGGAACATTACAAAGTGACCAAGATTGAGTAAACAAGAGTTACGGGTTGTGAATGAAATTGTCTATGGAATTGCTTAAAGGTTTTATTATAATTTCGTGAAATACATCAACGTTTGACATAAATTTCGTATACCTCTACATATACCATAAATCCACAAATTTGTAGCGTTTAAAAATAATAGAGGGCTCTATAAATGTCAGAAATTGTCTTTACATCCCAGAGTTAGGAAATCGAAACAGTTGACCCACGTTTTATCAGATGTGCTGCCATCCATGTGCGCTTTTTATAATCCAACTCAATACGTGTTTGTCTCACTTTAGAAGAGTTTTTATCAATTTTATTTTTAAATTAAATAATGAAATATCACAAAAAAACAAGAATCAAATAATGTGGGTTTTCCAGCTTCAAAATCTAAACATTTTAAATTGAGAGAAGAAAGTAAAATCTCTCCAAACCTCAAATGATCCAATGTGTAGGTCGTCCTATTAGAAAATAATTTTTATCGTGAAAATAGATTATTTGCTTCTGATGAGGACAAAAGGGTTTTGTCGAAACGTCGAGATGATAAAAAGATTTATACTGGCCGAAGTATTTTCAATTTTAAAAGTGAAAAATAATTTATTAAATATTTCATTTTCATTTTAGAGTGAAAAATGATATTCAAAATTAAGTTTGATTAATAAAACGTCGATATATTACTGGGCATCTATCTATATTTCAGTGGCTAGATAGACAATTTGTCTTACACAATTCTGCAATTACTACGGTCCTTTCAATGATTTTGAATTGATCGATAAACTACAGCCATTTCCCTCTTTTTATTAAATTTGCTTCTCTATGAATTATGATAATATCAGTTTCTCTTCAAACCCCCCTTTAACGGCATCAATTTACCTAATTGTTTAAGGATTGCTTTTCAATCAAATTAAAAGGTTTTCAAAGAGGTTGATTTAAAATCCAGAGTTATTATTTTTTTTTATGGTTTTCAATATAGGTTTAAATTTACTTATACCTATAAATTGCTTTGTTTATTTTTTTTTTACATGAAAAAATCTGCTTGAAGTATATAAATATTATTTTATCCGTCATATTCCAGCAATCAAATTCCAATACCATCACCCGTATCCATATAGATAATACAGAGGTTTAATATTCCAATCAATCTCCTCCAAAGCTACTGAATTATACACGGCGATCTATAAACCACATTTTTCGTTATTTTCTACTTCATGTGTTTAACACTTTTTATTCTTCAAATACTACTAGGAATATTTATTTTTTATTTATTCAATTTTTCAATCGTAGAATTTTGGAAATATTAGCATTATAAATATATTTTATTAAAATTCGACACTATTATAGATGGGTATGATTCTTTTTAAGAATTAAACAATTTCTACTGCCCTTATTGCAATTAAAATTAATGGGAGGGCTTGGCTCATTAGTGGTGAACCCTCCCATTTATTTTCGTTGCTGTAAGGGCAGTTAAAATCGTCTAAATTTTAAAAAGAATCATACGCGTTTATAATAGTTTTGAATCATAATTATCATTATATTATTGGGAGAACTGTGGTATATATTTATTCTGTAACGACATGTTTTAGCTGTGGAAAGGGTAGTTCGATTCTGTTATATCGAACATCTCCAATTTAATTATTCTTGAAATATTCCGTTGTAAATGTGGGATAGACTGAATTATTCTGAAATTTTTAAATAGAAACTTCTCCATCAGCGACTTACCTGATCGATCTATTAAAACATTTCTGAACTAATACATCCTCTAATAAACGACCACCTCTAGGATAGACCATAATTAATGTATATGGAAGGTCTCTTATGGGAGTTTCTATTGTATTAAAAACATATTTCTCACTGGAGTTGAAATACTTTTCTTTTAAACGATTACTTATTTTGTTCCAATGATAATTTATCTTCGCAAAACCCCAAAACGTAACCATTTATTAAATTCGTCGAATTTAATTTGCATTTTTATTGCTCTATTCTAAAATATCTTTTTAAATAACCGAACAAATAGTTTTAGTTGGAATTTAAAAAATAAATCATTTTAATGCAATGTTTTTAAATCGTACCATTGAGAACAACTTGCTTATACTCGTATGTTGTTTATTTTAAATAGCTCTTTTATTTTGTATACAAATATGTATTTAATATAAATTTTCTAATTTCTTTTATAAATTCTACGAAAGCTTTATATGAATATTTGACTATTCAATATATATCTATTTGATATAAGTCTTTATTATATTTACCTATCTTTTACAATCAGAATGACCTTGCTTATATGTTGCTTATTTTTAAATATAATTGTTTTTCATTTTGAATACAAATATTAATATAAAATTACAAATTGCTTTTATAAATTCTATAAAAACTTTATTTAAATATTTGACTATTTAAAATATATATATTTGATATAAGTGATTATTTTACTTACAGACTCCTCTTCTACTATCAGAATGACCTTGCTTTTCCCTGGATCTTTCTTTGTGAAAGTTTGACAAAAGTGAAAAAGTAAAAATATATTTTAAAAATTATCGACACACACATACAACAGTAGTTAGGGAGAATGATATTCACGTACCAAAATGGCACCTCTACTTAAAAGAAAATGCATTAAAACAGCGCATTTTAGGTTATCTCCCTACAAAACGTAGGCCCCCCATAGGTATTATCTTTCGCCTATCCTCCAAGCTTGAAATATTTCACCCCTTCTCTCTGTTACAGTTTCGTCGCAAATATCCGGACTCTACCTAAGCACAATAACCGTTTTTATTGATCTTCATTTGCTGTTTTTTTTTTTTTTTTTTTTTTTGCAATTCACTCTTAAACTTCAATATAGAGGTATAGTTGGCGCGCGAGTCTTACCCTAAAATGTATCTGGTTTTCCAAATTCCTAACTAATCTTAAAGCACTAGTCTTACACAACTCAGCTCCTACTTTATTTCCAGCCATATATTTATACACACGTTACCAAACACTCCTGGTCAAATATGATACGAACATATATACACTATATACATAGAATTAATAAAAATAATAAACACTACAACAAACCTATACTCCCCTCACAACTTACTTTCTTTAACCTTCAACAAGGTCACCGCCACATCGACCAATCTCCGAATACACTCCGATAAACTCTTTTGTACTGCGAGTACAACTTATATGATCTTTTTTCAATTTTGAATATATTTTTCTAATGAATGCCTTTATAATAATTTCATATTTACCATAGTCAAAACCTATTGTATAGATCAAAATTTCAAATTTAAGTCCTCAATTTATATATATATATTTGTGTTTTTAATTAATATCTACGAAATTCTTTCATAAATTAGATTAGCTCAAAAAAATCAAGTTTGAGATATTTGGAAATGTACGTCAACTAATCATAAATAAATTGTAGTAAAGCTATCACTTAGAAAATATTTCCACTTTTCTTATTAAAACGGCAGTCCGATTAATATCTGCCCTACTGCGATATTGAGAGGGCAAGGCTCATATCAGTGGGGAACCCTTCCAGCAGTTTCATCCTAGACCAGGGGTCTACAAAATGCGACTCACGAGCCACATGCGGCTCTTTAGTTCCACACGAAAATACTTATTTATGCGAGAATAAACTATTTATTAATTAAAAGGCATATATTGGATCAAAATATCATTTATTTTACCAATATTTCAGTTGGCTAAACGCCAACCTTTATCAAGGTATTATAGCATATTAATATGTCACACATCAATATAATGTTATAATACCTTGATAAAGGTTGGCGTTCAGCCGACTGAAATATTGGTAAAATAAATGAATATTTGATCCAATATATGCCTTTTAATTAAATATATACTTATGGATTGCTATATTTTAAATACTATTTATTTTTTGCAATAAAAACATTCTGTGGCTTTTTTAAAACTTTGAAATTTTGTAAATTGCAATTTTTGACTATTCCGACTCAAAAGAATGCAGATCCCTGTTCTAGACACATCTTCTGCTGTGTGTAGTTAACTCTTCTCACTCCTCTTCAATTTAAAAAGGAATTCACTCTTGAAAGGGATCCTTCTTTAGATTGGTAGCTCGAATATAGGACGTTTTATTTATATATATTCTACTTATTTATTTAGTCAATTTTCCAATCAATTGATCAATCATGTTACCTATGTTCAAGTAATTATTTTATAGTAGAGAGATTTACATTTCAACAAAACATGTGAAAAATGAACAATATTATATAATTTATCGACTACATTACCTAATATAACAAATACAAATTTGCAGCAGGAGAGAAACCATGCACCAAAATGGACGCCTCCATCTTTACAAACGCCTTAAAACAATACATTCTTTTTTCTCCTATGGCATAACGTTAAATGATAAAGAACGTACCACAACATAAGCTTTAGATAATTTTATTTATAATTTTTTTAGTTGATTATAAACCATATATATTATGATGCATTAGCGCGCCATTTGTTAGGAAGATTCGAAACTATTATAGACGCGTATGTTTCTTTTGAAAATTAAACAATTTCTACTGCCCTTACTGCAATGGAAAACCTCCCATTATTTTTTCAAAAGAATCATACGCGTCTATAATAGTTTCGAATTTTCGAAACCATACACATGTTATAATAAAATTTCTGTTGATTTTGGAATATTATTGATATATTGTTACTTGCTGATTGTTATAGAGAATCGAGCATTTTCTTGAGGTTGGTATACATGAGTTTTTAAACTGCAGTCGTGTTAAAATAATTAAACATATTATAATCACAATTTGCTTTAATTATGCTAATAAAGTATAGAATACATAATTTTGAGAAAGTAGTACCTTACTTATGGCATGAAGAATGAGGAAAAACAAAATACTTATTTATATACATATCTACAAATAATTTGAGCCGGCCAACGAGAAACCACAACAATGGTTTATATAAGGAAAGCGGCAACATCTGGTGGCAGACTTAATAAAGTAAGTAATTGATCTGGGAATTATAATTTTAAAATTAAATACGATTTTTATATGTCATATATATAAATATATATAGCTTAACATAATCCTATTTATTAACGGTGATATTTTGTCAGAGTAGATAATTAATTAGAGATTTCATTGAAATATCAGTGAGAATAATGAATTAAACACAATTTAATTGGTTTCACTGTTGATTCCATTGCCTATTAAAATAATTGGTTAAAATAGATTATTGTTGTGAAACCTCCCTATATTTAATTAATAGATATTTATTTATTACCACATCTTCAAACAACGTGGTTCTATTTTTGGTATTTTGTGTTTAGTAAACCCGTTTTAGACGAAAAAAAAACCCAGAGCCTCATAACATGTGAAAACGAATACTTTGAAGAAAGGTTAAACCTAAAAAGCTGTCAATATAATATAATTTATATATAAAGAACTTATATAAATTTCACTTTTATAGGAAAGGAGGACCAATTACTAAGAATTATAAGATAAAGAAACTCTGATATTAAAATTATTAAGAAATGCAAAACTGAAACAAATTTGATTTGAAAAAATACCGAATGAAAATTTTCTTTTCAGATTCAAAAATCTTATATTTTAGTGGAACTTTGTTCCTCACAGCATGTTCCTCACAGCAATCACTGAGCTAAAATTGCCCTGCAGGCTGATTGGCTAATACATTCAACACTTATTGGCTTACAAATGAAAACACCAAAACGCGAATGTTTCTTCTCACAAATAAATCAAACTTCTACTGTCCTTACTGTGATGAAAAAATATTGGGAGGGCTTGGCTCATCAGTGATAAACCCTCCCAGCGGTTTCGCCAATTTAATCTACCAGAACGCTACTTTAGAGGTTTAATACTGTATTGGATCATTCTGCTTTTATATGCTTCACTGAAGGTGGAAGGGTCGCTGGGAGGGTTCAAAATTGATGAGCCAAGCCCTCTCAATATTTTTTCATCGCAATAAGGACAGTAGAAGTTTGATTTATTTGTGAAGAGAAAAATCCGCGTTTTGGTGTTTTTATTTGTATTATAGATTGCGCGTTATTGTTGTGTACCTATTGGCTTACTAAGGTAACGTGACACTAGAACCCATAATCACGCGAATAAAATAGACGCCATATAAATATATATATGAAAACCTTAAGGTGTATATCAAATTAGATTATAGCAGTGGAACAATTCGTCATATATAGGAGAATATAATTTATATTATAAGTGTGGGTTTAGGTCTTATTCAAACTTTTTGTTTCTTTGAAAGATTTTAATTTAAAAACTTTTCAAATATTTTATTTTAAAGAGAGGCGGCGAGGGTATTGGTGCATAGAGTTAGACTCGTTGGAGCAGAATAAAGTGAAAGAATGGAGAGAAACATTTTCCCAAACATATCTCAGAATATTGGGGATATATTCCTCAGGAGGAAATCTCCTTGAAAAACGATTTTTTCTTGATATTTTAAAATTGATCAAACATATATATTTTAGAAAGAATTATTCTGTTTGAAGAATTCTCAAACTAAAGTATCAGAAGATGGAATCAGATAGTTACCGGTATATATTCGAATATATAGGATATTGCGAATTTAATTAGATAAAAATAATACCTTTGTTGATTGAAAATTATAAATATGTATTATTTTAAACAATCAGGCAAAATATAAAATATATTTCGTATTCATAGTTTTGTTAATGAATTTATTCAATTTACATAATATTTGGAAAGCATGCAGCTTGGCATTATCATAGGATAACCATATATTTTCCTTTTTTATCGCCAAGGGACATCCCGTTCATAATTTAAAAATTTAATACGAAGAAATGATTTGTTCTCAAGAATAGTTTTATCTAATTGAAAAGATAAATAAAATGAGTATTATAACTAATAAACGTTTATAAATATATATGTGTGTGTGCCTAGAGAAGCATCATTTAATTATGCTTTATGTTCATCACCTTCGAGGTCTAATTTATCAAACACTGGTTTACCTTGTTAAGAGGCTAGGGCCAGTTTACAGACGATTAAATTTATGTAACTAGTGAGAGGAATTTCTCTCTTTTATTATTGGTAAATTTGACCGATTACATAACAATTGAAATCGAAGCCTCCCCTGCACTGATGAAGGCCATAGTCCGAAACCATAGTATGCAGGTTGGTATTTTGTCGAAAATTTCCAAATCTGGTATTGTGGCTCATTATTCATCAACACTAGTTAAGACTTCAACTAGGGCGATAAACATAATGCATCCTTTTGGTGCATATTTAAAGAAAGTGATGCCTCTCTAGGTACATGACTTTATTTCTCCTTCAACTTTATATGTTAATATATATATACCAAAATAGGAATATATATTGTTACACCGTTTACATAACAATTGAAATCGAAGCCCTCCCCCTGTACTGATGAAGGCCATAGTCCGAAAATATGGTATGTAGGTTGGTATTTTGTCGAAATTTTCCAAATCTGGTGTTGTGGCTCATTATTCATCAACACTAGTTAAGTCTTCAACTAGGGCGATAAACATAATACATCGTTTTGTTGCATAATTAAAAAAAGGAAGAGATGCCTCTCTAGATACATGAATTCATTCCTCCTTCAACTTTATATTATAAATATTTATATTGTTACGTGTAAAGCCTCCAAACGATTACAACCTCCGCCAATAGATGGCGCTTTCGCCTATTTCCCTTGCTGGCTGATGTGGGAGTCGCCGACTGCTGTGGTCCCGTTTCCTGGGGAGGTTAACTGTAAATACGCTTTTGTGTTGGCTCCAGGATGTAAAATGATGTAAATACCGGTTGTTTATTGTTCAAGTTATATGTAATGTTTAGTAATAGATGACAATAAAAGAAGTGCTTCAAGTCTCCGTGCCGCCTCCTGTCGTTACTCTCGCCACTGCCATCATCGCCAGGCTGCTGCTGCTGCTGCTACTCTTCTGGTAAGTCTCTCGTGTCCCCCCACCAGTGGTAAGGCCGAGAGATACTGCCAGAGGAAGGGAGTTTCCACTGCGAAGGTGGAACTCAGGACGTCTTTGGGTGAGCTGCAGTGAAGTGCAACGGGAGCCTAAGTAGGTGAACCACGAAGGGAAGAAGCGCATCGTCGCAAAGAACCGGTAGGGTCAAAACGCGACAATATATATGTTGTGAACCCGCTACGTGCCGTAGCATTCGCCCGCGATGTCTGCCACGTTTATTTTTGTACAGTTTTTATAGATGGATGAATTTTAATACTTACATTTTAACACAAGCTTAACATATTTACATACTTATTTTGGCGAAATAAAATTATACATCTTGGATATCATACAAATTATAATATATATATATATATATATATATATATATATATATATATATATATATATATATATATATATATATATATAATAAAATAGGTATATATTGTTACACCGATTTGTAGTCGTCAATAAAGTGCGTTTAGTTTTAGTGTCTATTTATGACAGGAAGGTGACCTTTATTTTTATATATTATTTTCCCCTCCCGGCAAAATGTCTATTTTGGCCATAGATTTGGCTTAACCACTCTATTTGCTAAACACCTCTTTGGCAGGTTTAGAAGATATCATTTGTTCCTTTTGTATCTCATGCGAAAGGTCCGCCCTAGACTGAAGACCTTGAAACCATGGTGTCTATGTTGACGCTTCCCAGTTTACCAAAGCTGGTGCCATGGCTTTGTCATCGAACTGAGTCCGCTAGTTTGTGGAGACGGTCAATGGATGGTGCTCGGTTTTAGCGACTATTTTTCTGGGAGAGGCGATCTTTATTTACTTGCATATATGTATATTTGAAAAAAAAAAGAGAAAAGCATATCCTGACCGCTCACATGATAATTTTAGATGGCAGAGCCCCATCTAGTGAAACAAAATATCCAAAAGACGTTTATTTAGGCACGTTCAATAATATTCGACCAACGTATTTTTTGATAAATCAAGAAAATACAAAGACGATACGCGTTGCGGGCTTTTGTAAGCCTTGTGCCGGCTGTAGATCGAAAATCAATGATTTGTTTCAAGAGGCTTTCTGCGAAATCAAGAAATGGGTAGTTAAGGTTAAATATGCGTAAATTAAAAAAAAGGTCGGATTTTGATATTAACAATGCTAAGGCACAATTTGGATTGTAGAATATAAACACAAGGTAATTAGACTAAATCGGTAACAACGCTGCTACCGAAACGTCACACAATATTCATTTATTTGAATTTGATCTTATTACCTTGTGGTAATAATAACAATAAAATTAGCCAACAGCCCGAAACGCCTTCGTCTTTGAATTTTCTTGATTCATCAAAAGGGTTGGTCAAATATACTAAGGAACAAGCCTAATTAAACGTTTAATTTATTAATACAATTAATATACACGAGTTAATATAAAAAAGAAGGCGCTCTTTCATAAACAATGCTCATGTGAGCGGTCGAGTTATGCCACTTTTGTTTTTAAAACCCAAACTTTCTCTTTTTACTTCTTATTTTTAAATATATGTGAATCTAAAATAGAGTTTCATTTGACATTTTAGTTTTCAAAACTATTTTTATTATTCATGTATTTTAATATTGATATTTAATTCTTTATATATATATCCATTCTTATTAGTTTGTAAATATTTTACGGAGGGTTTTCTCCCTTCTTGTGAGACGATTGTGGCTCACCCACGACCTATCACTTGCTGCTAAGGAAAACAAAACTTGATAAATTACGGAAAAATATTTCATCGAAATATTTGCAAAATACTTCTATGAAATCATCCAAAATAAGTCCTATATTTATAAAATATATTAACAGAATCTATTTCGAAACAATGAAGTCCTTTGCATCACTTCACATGGGAAAAACATCCAGAGATATAGGTTTCTTGTATAAATCTTCTAATAACTTAGGTTTGGATGTTGTAGTCTCTCTACAGGAGTATTACCGACTATCTTGATTTAATTAAATATTTATGCAATGAAATTGAGTGTGTGAGGGGGGAGATATATTTTAAATACGTAATTAGATGATGTTTGAAATGCCTCTCCAAAACTATATACGAATAAAAACAGAGTGCATATCATATAAATACTATAATTAATATTGGAATTTATATATATGATAATATAGATGAATGTGATATAGTAGGAGTACTAGATAAGATATCTCACCCCATAGAGATGGGATAATTTATGTTATCCTAGACTGAGATTACCAATATTTCCCCGCCGTATTGACATGTGTGTCTTTGGATGTATTGGGAAAATGTCATCACAATCCCCAACTACTCTAATCTATAGAGTTGATCCTAGAATTGGGTCCATCTCTGGTTATATTGGAATCATTGGCTTTATAATTGGAACATATGTACAATCCATATGTTAAGCCTTATAATGAGTAAGTAGCCAACTTTGTAAAATCAGAAAAGCTTCAACCATAATCATAATGGAAACCATAGTCCATAAAAACCATAGATTAAAATAAAATTATTGACACATCGCTTTATTATTATAATTTATTTTATCTGAAAATTTGTTTAAACGAGAAACCAAAACTAGACGTCATCTATTGACCGTCGCTGCAAACTAGCGGCCTCGGGTTGGTGACAATGGCACAACTCCAGATTAGAAAAACTGAGAAGTGTCCACATGGAGGCCATGGATTCAGGATAATGACCCTCGTCAGTCCAGGACTGGCTTTATTATCTTCGCGTCAAAATTTCCATCTATATCCTGATCACACACACATATATTTATCTATATATATATAAATGAATGTTTTTATGTCTGTTTGTTGGTTTGTATGTCCGGTATACAAATTCGCAGTAGTTCACTAATTCAAACCAAAATTTCAATACTGTTGCGATATGTTAAATAACATATGTTACGTGTTATATTTATTATCTATTGTTAACTATGCAAAATCATGCCATTTGTCAATTGTTTTAAACTTATGTAAATTATACTATAAACTAAAGTGCCAGGAGAAAATGATTTTTTATTAATCGAAAAAAAAAATCATTTTCTCCTGGCACTTTAGTTTATAGTATTTATATTCCAAGGAGAAAGTTTCTATGTTTAAATAAAAAATTATGTAAATTATTTCCTTTTTATCTCTATCTTGTATAAAAGGAGATTACTAGATTAAGTCGGAGCGAGTCTTGTCCAGATAACACATAAACTTTACAACACATACATAGGTGAAAAAATACGGAGAAGACGATAGGCTATTTAAAAATATATATAAATCAAATATTAAAACTATATATTTTTAGTTAGAAAATTATGATGACGATATTGCTGTATCATGTTTGATTATCAGATACAAAATTATATCGGGAAAAATTCCAAAAAGCAGAGACCACGGGTGAAACCAGTTCATTATTTTGTACGCAGGAACAAAATTCTAACAGAAAAACATTCTTTCGAGCAGAAAACAAAAGCCAGATCATCTTTCTATAAAAATATCGCTTCTCAGACACAAAGTTTGGAGCGGGACGTTTCACAAGAGTGCCACCCACGGCGCCAATTTATAATTGTAATGAATAGTATTTGAATAAAAACATTTAATCGGGTAAAACCCGGGCGTTGCCCGGGTCATTCGGCTAGTATATATATATATGATGTAATTCCACTATATATGCGTGGAAAATTAGCAGTCGTTTGTGGCTGTCTCCACCTCAATCATCATCTCTTTATATTTCAAATATTTTTTAAACAAAAAAAAAAATACATACTCCATTTAGTTAAATCTTCAGTAAAAACAAAAAAGAAATTACATTCTATCATTCAAAATGTATCATATATATATTTATATGAAAAAAAAACAGAAAAAATATAAGATAAGTAGGTCAGGTGTTGATATTAAAAATAAAGAAGGCATCTCCTGACCACGAGCACATTTGCTTTTTAGATGGCAGAACTACTAAACTAAACGTTTATTTAGCTTGCTCCGTGATATTTGGCCAACCCAATATCTTGATAAATCAAGAAAAGCCATCCACGAACGCGTTTCGCGCTGTTGGCACTCGTCAGCGTGTAGTAGTCTGTAACCACTGCGACCAAAACGATTTTTGGTTCCAGAGGCTTCTTGAGAAATCAAGAAATGGGTATTTATATATACAGGATATATATAGCCGAGCTACTTTGGCGGATTGTAGCGATTTTTATTTGATCCCTTGTGAATATATTTTTCGATTTTTCTAATTAAATGTTAATTACTTTTTTGCTTATAATCATAATTTCTTTTCAGTGTAAATTTTCCTTGAGTACCAACTCTGGATGCTCGGTATTTATCCGTGCTCCTATCTGCCCGAATACTCGTATATATACTTCGCTTAGAAGTATTTTCATTCAACCTAACTTAAAATGCTTCTTCTAAGAAATCAGAATATTCCCATTGCAATTTTTGAGCCACCATCTTTACTCTTAATGGGCCTTCACAAGCCCTTGGGGTATAACCGTGGCGTTGACTAAGTACTCGGCTGGTATTTATTATATAAAGGTTAATTAAAAGATAACTAAATATATTGGTTTCTGGGTTTGAGAATGAGGACACAATCAGTGTTATATTCATAATAGAAATAAAGAAATAGTACACCATCTTAATATATTTAACTGTCAAAACCACTGGGAAGGTTCTTAACTGATGAGCCATTACAAAAGCAAACGTATATCCCTAGTTTTCTATACATTGTAAATACATCAATACATGCTTTGATACTATACGAGAAGAACATTTAATGTAAGAACTGTACAAGGGTTATGTAGCCACTGCAATAACTAACATCTAATAAATATGGGCCTCTCTATATATATGTTAAATTTCTACTAGTGTGTGTGATAATAGTACACAATATTTGTCTCTAATATATCCTTCTATTATAAAAAGAACTAAATCGTAAGGCGAAGAGTTTCTTGCAGGTTTTGATTTAGCCGAGGTTTCGAGTATTATTCAACTTCTACACCTACTACTAGAAATTATATTCTAATATACGTGTGGCAACTACACTTTGACAAAGCTCCACTATACACAGGGGGCAGTGGACGGCATCGGCAACCGCGAGCGTCAACCTTACTACACATGCGCGCGGGACGTCATCAGAGACTCTGGCCACTCAGCGGTAAACATCTAGGCTTGCTC
The DNA here is from genome assembly GCA_030710605.1 of Cordylochernes scorpioides. Taxonomy (NCBI): domain Eukaryota; kingdom Metazoa; phylum Arthropoda; class Arachnida; order Pseudoscorpiones; family Chernetidae; genus Cordylochernes; species Cordylochernes scorpioides. The sequence goes on from CP092876.1 coordinate 37,568,457, forward strand.
CAACGGCCGTTACTTCAACCGTTGCTTCTTTTCTCTTTATAATTTCTTGCTTTAAATAAATTAATTTTAATTATAATTTTATGCAACCTTTCCACAAGCCACACCAACACATCACGCAACCATCCTACAAACGCATATACCGCGCTTGAATATGGTTCGAATAAAAAATATTTACATCAGAAAAATTATGTATTTTATTATAAAGGAATATATACCATATATATAATTTTTAAAACAAATGTTTTGAGACAAACCAATTTGAGACAGTGATAATTTATAAAGGCCTACATATATCTTAGGAAGCACGTATATTATCAAATACTTTATGAAAATCACACATGAAAATTTAGGATAAAATTTTAGTTTTAATTTACGATAGTGTCAGGATGGTATGTGACAGATATGGGAAACATAAGGTGGCGACATTCAGAAAATACTGACCTTCCAAGTGACTTTTATTAAAAAATGCAAACTACGAGAAGACTTTAAAAATGACAGAAAAAAGTTTGGCTCGATGGTTAGCCGAATAAATTTGAACTTCCTTCAATATCGACCGCTTTGTATTTAGCTAGGGATTGCTCTTATTGGCTCAGACTCTGCCAGCATAATTTAATTCTAAGACATTGCCTTATATAAATTCTTTCTTCACATCTGGTCATTTTAATTATTGGAATTAATTTTTAAATATTAAAGGTGTATTTTATACGCATTTGGTTTTCAAATAAATACAAGAATATCGTTTTATGATAAACAAAAATTGCATTTGCTTCTCAAAATCTAAATGGATTTATTTCTATGAATAAAGGTCAATTATTCAGGAAAACTATTTTGACATATGCATATTTTCTTCTCTTAATTATGAAAGTGAATAGAATATTTATAGAAGATTCAAACTTGGCGCAGTTATATTATATGGACAAGGAGAGAAATGAAGACATGATGGGAGTCAGAGGAGAATTGCTGGGCGATCCCTTGTTTTACAGCCCGACTCTCAACAAATGTATAACTGGTTAAATACTGCGCTGTCTGACCGAAGTTTAACTTTAAAATATTTTAAATTCCATGAAGCTGCGAATGGTATTCTAAGTACCTTAATGAATCCGACTGCCCTTACTGAACAACTGGGTGAATGAATGAATTAATTAAACACTGAGACTTTATATTCTGACTCTAGACACCCCTTTATTCTTGATGTGGAATTCGAATTCGGGTCGCGAGGATTTAAATTTCTTGTCAACCGTGCCCCTTGACTGAAGTGGTGAAGCGTTATATCATTATGTCGCGGAAGTTTGCAAAGAAGAATTCCCGTAAATCTCAATACAAATGCCCTGCCATGGTTCGAAGTTGGGTTATTCCGATACGCGTATAGTCAAACACGTTTCAACATTACACTTATATATATATATTTATTTATTTATTTATGTTTCATAAGATAATTATGTGTTAGGTAGTCACGAAATATAAAATAGGTAGACAATGAGTAACTAAGAAATATAGATTAATTTGACAAGAAGTCTATAGGATGCAGAAAACATTCAAAATCCAAAGAAAAAACACATGTAGTATTTTAAATATTTCAATCGTAGTAGGTAAATAGAAATAACCGGGGATTAGAGGGGATTCGTCTCCCATGTTATGGGACGGAAATCCATTTTTTATTGTCACACCTTGGTGAATTTTTTTTAAAATCATACTTAGTATTTAATTCAGCCTTTGTGTCTTGGTTAATATATGATGACCATTTTTATTAAGGTGATTTATCTTTCTTCAAGTATATTTATATAATATTTTGATTGAGATTATATATATATATAGAGAGAAAGAATATCTGAAATTTGATAAATATTTTGAAATATAAATATTGATAGGTTTCAATTCTGTATTATATTACCTGAAATATATATTTTTCTTTTTAAATTTAAAAAAACAGAATACTTGTAAAGTAAATACTTGTAAATAGTCCGATGATATACATATAAGAAATGTACGTACATTTTTTTTGGAGACTGATAATTTATATGTTGTAAGAAGAAATATTTCTAAAACAATAATAGAATAAAGCCTGCTGAGCTTAAACTGGATATATCCTATATTAATTTAGGAAATTGGTGGACATGCCGGGTCACAAAACATGTAATGATATGTTGATTCTTAAATATCTGCCACAATAAAGCATACAGAATTATATGATCACTCAACTCAAATACAAATACTTAAAAATAAATCAAATTAAACACAATATTATATATATTTGAAGGATACGAATAGTGAACGTTTAAATTAATGTGAATGAAAATGAAATCAAAATCAAATAAGGCTAAATTAAAAAATATTAAATATAGAAAATTCAGTAAAAGATTAATAAACGTATCTCAATCATGTGTATATACAATATATATATATAAACACATTATATCATTTCTTTTTAAAATAAGTTATACAAAATAATTCAATAACTATATTCCGATATCAAAAGTAATATTTAATAGAGCTCGAGGTATTTATGGTTCTATAAAAGTAACGAGTTTGAGGTCCGAAAATCATTCTTTATAATTCATAAGATATAGCATTAAAAACTACTTCTCAACTTGTTGAATGAAATATAAATGTACTAATGTACAAACCTTACGGATGTTGTACCTTATAGTATGTATATCAGAATTCGGACAATAACTCTGAAAGATATTTGATACACATTTATCTTTGGAAGCAATGGTCGCCTCTCCCGTCAAAATAACGTCAGAATCTGACACCATCTATTGACCGTCGCTGCAACTAGCGGCATCGGGTCGGTGACAAAGCCACAACACCAACTTTGGCAAACTGATAAGCGTCCACCTAGAGACCATGGTTTCGGGCTAATGGCCCTCGTCAGTCTAGGGCGGACTTTTGGCCCAGCCACATTGCCAGCAAAACACCTCTTTGGTAGATCGTGAGTATTCCATTAGATCCCGTGTGGATCTCATGGAATAAAGTCCGCCCTAGACTGACGAGGGCCATTAGCCCGAAACCATGGTCTCTAGGTGGACGCTTATCAGTTTGCCAAAGTTGGTGTTGTGGCTTTGTCACCGACCCGATGCCGCTAGTTGCGGCGACGATCAATAGATGGCGTCAGATTCTGACGTTTATTTTACGGGAGAGGCGAACATTGCTTCCATGGATTAATTTCCTCCCGGCAAGTTTTCCATCTACATTGATCTTAAATAGAAGACACACGAGATAACCAATTGTGAACAAAATTGTCTCTGTCTCTTCTTAAAATAAAAAAAAAGATAACTGGCAACATCAAAATATGAACCTATCTTAATTTTTATTATTGAGAGTATATATATATTTTAGAAAAGAGCCTAAATCTCGTCACAATATCCAGAAACCTTCGGTTTATTTTACAAGCTAGACATTTAAAAAAAAAAATACCTCTTGTCTGTTGTATATGGAATAAATAATTTCTAGATAGGTATGATCCCATGAACTTACAGAAAAACAGGAATATTCAGGTTTATGGTAACTTCTATTTTATATTGTAACAATGTATTGATTCAAGAAAAAAGGCATCTTCTGATCGTGCAACTGAGAGATGCTGATGGCTTGCAATGCAGCATATATTATTATTTTATTAATTAGCAGATTGTTGGTTAATTAGGCATTCATTCAACAAATTTTCCTCTTGTCTTTTTTATTTTATTCAATTTAAATTAGGAATAATTGTTTTGATAAGAATGAATTACCTTGCTATCCTCATATTTGTCTTTTCTCAATTTTCTAAACCAAACAATATGTATATAAGAGTGTATATATGTTATATAATTTTGATATCGGAATTATTTGCTTGTTTTAATAGAAGAGTATTTTTCCAATGTGTTTTAAGTGGTGAGCCTTTTTGAAAGAAATACAATTATATCATTTTGTATCATTATTTGCTTTGATTTAGCTGATGAAGTAATTTATATAAACAAATTAATTAATACAATAAGAAATTGAAGAACCTTGACAATAGATCACTTCGTATTTTCAAGACACAAATTAATTTGAGAAAGAAATGCCTAACTTGAAACGTGAAGAAGAAAAATACGACGATTATGTATTTACATATTTAAAAGAAATATGTGCCGGCCAAAGAGAAACAACAACAATAGATTTAAATAGTTGAAAGCGGCGCCATCTAGCGGTCGATTTCACAGAGTTTGTTCTAGAAAATATATTTAAAATAAAATAATATTTATAACTAACTTATATATGTGTATATAAATGTGTTTATTTCTAATTTTCCATATATATATATGTAACACGCCAATATGCAGAGGATATTCTTTTGCGTAAAGAAAGGGAGAACAATCAACCGTCTGACTAACTTTATTTCAATCACGCGCCTTTTATATCGTTACAAATATTTACATAATTCCTAACAGCGTAAAAATTCACATCTACTAATAATTTATAAGCAGAATGTGACATATATAAGTAGAATAAAAACAAAGTAGATCCCCAGTCTACCTACAGAGGGGGAAAGACATGGTGGGGGCGACGGAAGAATTCAATCAGGTATCATTAATTGCATCCTAAACAGCTTTCTTGATGACTCTCTTGTTCTGGTTGGTTGGGTTTATTTGGCTGGAGAGTTCTATACACTGACTACATACTAGTCTTGTTCTAGGCTGTTATTTTACCTCCTTGTCCTGCTCAAAATCTTACATAAAAGTATTTGTTGTCGGAATCCAAGCGAAAGAAATGTGTTAGAAGACAAAATATTTATTAAATCACTAAACCCTTTCGTATATAATTTTTTTGAAGCTTCATCATCAAGAATAAACTTTCCAATTCAGAGTATAAAAAACAATAAATTAATACGAATATTTGTGTAGGTTTGTAGTTCAACACTGATAAATTATGCCTACTAACTATTCTTTTGGCTTCAAAATTCACTAATTGTGGATAGTCGTCTTTTATTAATAAATGAAACAATTCTGAATATTTCCATCTTCACAATATTTCTCATCTCTGTGCCGATTGTTTAGGACTCTCTATTCTTTATTTGGTGTCAGCGTGGCTGAACAGTCTGAAGCTGGTTCTCTTTGATCGGCATGGGTTCGTATCCCATCGCTGCTTTTGTTTTTTGAGGGAAGTGTGAATTGATCGCATTGCTTAATTTTTCCTAACCTGCACCATGCGGACCGAATATGCCCATTGAGTATTTCCATATTTCGCAAAAAAAAAATATGACCTGAATACCCCCGGCTAGCTTAAAAGTCTCACCACACTGATAAGGTGAAACAACTAAAAGGAGATTTGACACTTTGTAAGTGAAAATATCGAAGTGATTTCTACGTATAATGTAGATAGGAGAACCATTCAAAAATATTTTTTCTTTCAAATAGTGAACGAAAATATTTGCACAATTATTGAACTGATTTCTTCCATCAAACTGAAGGAGGAGACCATGGTTTCGGGCTAATGGTTCTAATTAGTCCAGAGAAGGCTTTATTTTCATGAAAAATGTCTACAAGGGATCAAATAAAATCATCCTAATATTCTAGATTGGATTTTAGCTAGTAAAGTGGCTATTTACTGAATATATTCATAGATAAAAATAAAAGAAGGCATTTCCTGACTTGGAGCACATGTGCATCTTAGTTGGCAGAGCGCCATTTAGTGGAAAAGAAATCAACTACACATTGAATTAGCCTGTACCCTGATATTTGGCTAACCGATTTTCTCGATAAATAAATTATTGATAGATGAAAAAATTACTGGGTGGATAAAATAAAGGTCGCCTCTCCTGTCCATGAGCGAGCCATTTGTTAAATGAACGCCTTCTTGAAGCTTTGTGATATTAAAAAATATATATTATACAGGCCTAATCCAACCTCCGAGGGATAAATACACTTCCATAAGAGAGCAGGAGTTTCTATGTTTTATAATAAGTGAATTACTATATTATTCACATATGCACAGTCATTAAACACACTTAGACGTTTTATGGAGACATTTCATTATGAAACAATTATATTTTTAGAGATGAAAACTAGAAAAAAGAGAAATATTTATACTCTTTCTGATCATATGTTATAATTTATCACATTCTCCTTATCCATTTTAGTATAGCATGATATGGCTTATAAACTAAAATAAAAATGGAGTTTTTATTACTGGTAGGGAAAGACGGCACGATACGCGGTGAGGATTCTTATTAAAACATTCGCTTGTTGTCCAATAAAGATAAAACCACATCAACCGATATTCATTTATTTACATATATCAGCGAGTTTCTCAGTAATACTCTTCAGAGGAATAAGTTCCTTAACTCTGGTCTCAACTTATATATATACAATTTCTTAAAGGTACCGTCTTCATAGAAACTATGGCAAAAGATATACTTCTTTCTACCTGTATATATATTATTCATATATAAGATACCGTATAGTACAAGCTATATATAAATAATACATACAAATGCTTTATTAGACATTTATATCTTCCCCAAGATTCTCTCTTAGAGATTAAAATTAAAAGATGGAGCAGAACGGAAGGTATTGGGATTTCCAAATAAAAATATTGCAGCAAGATATTTCATTAGGATATTTTATCCACATTCTTCTGAAATATTAAAGAAGTAAGAAAATAAAGATGTTTCTCTCTATGCAAATAATATACTCACAATGTATGTTTGTGTGGTGCTCATTAATATAACTATTATAACTATATATAATTATCCTTATGTATATATGAGATTTTCCTGAACAAAAAGCGCGAGATAGGAGAAAATAATAAAAGGATAAAAAAATAATATTTACATAGGATTCTTTAGTTCTATCGTTTTATCAGCTTTAGAAAAGTTATATTCACATAGAGCGCACAGGAAACCTATTAAAACATGTGTGGATAGCAGAGTATCCAATTAAATTTTTGAACTGCCTATTCTTGAAAAGAAGGATTACTATTTTTTAGTGAAAGATATGTGTGTGTATGCATGTGAAAATATAATGTGAGAATTCAGGTTTAATCTTCTCTTTACTTAGGACACACAATACAACTCGTTTATTCTTGACATTTTGAAGTGAACTTTCTTAAGAAATATTTTATTTAAAACTTGCCATTATTTATAATTAGAATGTGTTTGAAGATGGTTTGTTTAATGATATTGCTCAATCCAATTATCTTTATAAATTATTACAGCGTATGGAAATTAAAGGATAATAATTAGCAAAGACTGGTACAGCGTTTCATGTAAGACCTAACTATTTAAGACATTGAAATAAGGATAAAATATGCCGTAGAATATATATAGAATAAAACAAAAGAGATAAATAATATAATGGATATTCATTGTACAGATGCTATATTTTTATAGAGATGCTTGTGGAAGAACAAAGATACATGATACAAGATACTAAAAGCGAGATCATACGGAATAAATTACATGACAAGAAATGGAGGCATTAAAGCACGAATGTTTCTTTTAAACACAAAGCAAATTTCTACTATCCTTACTGTCATGAAAAAAATATTGGGAGGTCTTGGCTCATTAATGGTGAACCCTACTAGCGATTTCTCTAATTTAATCCACCAGTCCGCTTCTTAGAGCGTTCTCTATTGAATGATTCTGCTTATATATGTTGGAATTAGAGTAGAATCTTAGAAATTGTATTTAATAAACTATGGAGATAAGCTTTCAGGCCAGAATAATTAGATATAGAAGTTTCACTTTATGTTTGAAAGAAACATTCTTGCTTTGATGCTTCTATTTCTTATATATAGATGGCAGGTTATCACCATATAAATAAGATAAACAAAGCTAGTGAGTATTTACAACTGAGATTTACCTAATACAGGTTAAGAAAAAAAAAGGAGCAACGGTTAATACGCATGGAACGCTGCACACAGTTTTAAAATAAATGTTTAAAATATTAAACATTTCAAATATATATTGTGTGGGGTATTTCCAGCCGAGTTACGTAACACACACAGAGATAGAAAAGAATAGAAAGAACTACAACAATACACCAACAATATCGTAAAGCGAGAAGGCGAGCAATAAGTTTTAAAGGTCGATAAGTTAAATGGAGTCCGGAGATTCTGTCCACTTTGAAAGAATCGATTCTTCCGGAGATTTCATAAAACTTCCAACAATTGAACATAGAGGAAACTCCTGTATTCTCCGACTCTGTATTTGTGGACCACAGCTGGTGAAACTTCGAATATGTCATCAACTCTTCTAGTTTCCTAGACACTCTAAAACTTTAGACTTTTGAAAACATATCTTTCTTTACCTATATTAAAGTAACATGAATTGAAGTTTATATTGAATAAATAATAATTTTGAACTCTCTAAATTGTCATTTTATCAAATAACTTAGAAATATTTTGATTTTCATTTTAAATATTGTAGGAAATATAATATTTGTGACATTTGTTTTTCTTGCCTCTCTTTTTGAATGTATATATGTACAGAATATAGAAATAAAGGATTTATATCTTATCTAAATAGATCCAAAAGGTAGTCGGCTTCTATTGACTATTTGTGATATATCGCATACTCTTGTTGGTGACAAAGCCATAATACCAGGTTTAGCAAACTCGGAACCACCCACCTGTTGCTCATAGTTTCTGCCTATGACCATTGTCAATCCAGGGCCGGCATTGAATTCACATGAGATCCCAGAAGAATTTATAAAGTGTTGAGAGTAACAAATAGGTATGTAACTAGCGAAGTGACTCCGTTATTTATATGGGTAAAATAAAGATGCAAATTATTCCTTTTTATATATCTTAATTTCATTCTGGCAGAATTCTCAGCTCTGAATTTTGTGAGGAAATTATTAGTTCCATATCCCACCTCTCTACTGCTGTCTTCGTGAGACATACACACGAAAGGAAATTAGAAGAATAATATATTTTGACATAAATTATAACACTAATAATATCTGTATCTGTTCATATTTATTCGTTAAAATGAGACGCCGTTTCGCTAAACCTTCAGAAGCACATTGAGCTATGATCGATACCGTCATGACGAAGTGCATTAAAAAGGAAATCGTTTCATTTTACTGATGATATCAAGATAAGATGTTCTTGTCTCTAAATATTTTGTAACAAATATCGTAAAGTTAGACCTTCAACAACGAGAAAGGTCACGAGTAAGACGAAAGTCACATTGTTTGAGAGGTTCTTAGAAAATATAGATTGAAGAAGAGCTTCTTGTTCAAAAATAGGATTGACTAAAGGTTTCTTGAGCATATTTTTCTGCTGAATGAGATCTAGTGTTTCATGCGTTATGCACGCATTAATCGAAGCATAAATGGAGGATTATTAAGTGGAGAACCTATACATATGAGCCACGTCAGAATCCATTTATGTCGAAACTCATTTTGATTGTTTTATTCGGTTACAATAGTGCAATGTTGACTGAATTCCTACCAAAGGGTTGAATGGCCACAGCTGTACTCTAATGCCAGACTCTAACCTATCACTGTAAGTCTCTCAAATTAAGACGTCCAGGATGTTGTATTAAAAAGAGATGCTATTGAAGGATAACGTCAGACCTCATACGTCTTCAGTTACCGTTTTAAATATCCAAATCATTACAATTTAAATCTCAATATGCAAAGCAGATAGGAGCAATACCACTTACTATCTGTATAAAATTAAAGATCGTTGACCGTAATTCTCTTATAGAAATCAAATATTGGGTGCTTGTCGAAAGGTCTTGTTAGGGCTCGTACAAAAAATAAAAATCCATACCAGAACATATCGTATTTTCTCTGGGAAATATCGAAGCCAACCATTATTGCAGTTTATCCTACCACGCTATTGCTGCTCGGGTTGGTCGAGATCCCATGACCGCCACGAGAATAAGGAATCGATAGTGTCAGGAGGACCATTCAGAAGGTCAGGCAGGTTCTCAACAGTCTTTGATTACTACCGTCCGTCAGAACAATAACTCCAAAAGATAGTACAGCCAATAATTCCTGATAAAAGTCGTGATTTGTCGTAATTACGAGAAAATAATTGTCAATGATGTTATGCGAATATACCTAGAGCACAATTGGCTTTCAGAACGGCGACTATTGCTAAGACTTATCTTAATATTGCAATAGAAGCATACTCGCCTATAGTGGTGCATTGAACGACAAAAATAAATATAGTTATAGTTAACGCTTACCTATCTGACAGATATCTGTTCAGCTTACATAACTAAGATGACTGCATCCACGTATGGAGATTCACGGGGAATGTCTTTTTGCTTTTATTGTCCTCTTGAGGGCCAATCACCTGGAGTGATGGTATGAGGTGCAATGAGTGCATGTCACGGTCAGCTTTAGTTCGCATAGCTGGTAATTCAGAAAGCTGCCATTATACATTTATAATTTGTACGGTCGTGGTTTTGCTCTATATTCGAAGCATTCTTCACACTTCCTTTCAACACATCATTGCACAAACTCATGTTGCTCTCACCTTACTCGAAACAAAGGTTGAGAGGCTAATCTTCTGTTACCCTGGCTATAACTTCACATATTACCGACCTATTTGAATCATCTAATCAATATTTGCAGAGATACTGACGCATAATCTCTCTAAAATAGTTTTTTTTTTTTGTGAACTCAGGCGTAAATTTCAAGCCGCATGGACCTATGTACATATAAATGCCATCCAAACTATGTTCCAATTGATATCCAGCGGGATTAGAGCTGTTACTGGAACCAGATATGGCTATTCTGAGAACTAAATTTGCTATAGTGTAATTCCAAATGACTCTCAAACTTAATCAATACTTTCATTAAACAAACTATGTAGTCAATAAAGGTGATGCTGCTATTTACATTCTTTCTAGGCGTAGCAATTTTAATTTGCAGGCCGTGTATTAGGCTAATCATAAAATCTATAGGATATATATCTACCGAAGGATCAATCCGATCGACATTTTTCTCAGATGAGAGTTTAAACGTAAAACCTTCCACAATTTATTAAAAGAATATATATTCCTTTCTCTATAGAGGTTTCCTCTGTTGCAGTGAGTTTCTCTTAATATTGATTTTGCCATTTTCTCTCTTTATAGAACTAAGCGAACTTCCTTTATATACGACATATTTATATGTGCCTATTTTTCACAATTTACTTGAATATATAGATACAAATTATCTTATCTACCCACTGTACATCAAGGCGAAACGTTGCAAACGTAAATTTTAAACGATGGAAAGAAGAGAAGGTTGTGATATGAAATTGATTAATTTATCAATGGATTTGAGCAAAGAAAAGGCGCAGGTTGCGACACGCAAAATGTGTTTAAAATAAAATAAATTGTAAAGAATGTATCTCATACAAAATGGCATTCAACGTTGCATCGTTGTGAAAGTTTGTCGTGATGCCTTGTGTAAGAAGGAAGAATTCTTATCAACATGTTTCTAGATTGGATAGAATTGTAGCCAGTGGGGATTGTGGTTTATCGGGCCGTAGTTAATTAAGGATGGCTCTGAATTTCTCGATTATTATTCTCATTGTTATTTTTATTCTTAATATTACCTATCAAAATACGAAACTATTTAGACGCGTATGATTCTTTTAAAAATAAAACAATTTCTACTGCCCTTATTGCAATGGAAAAATTAATAGGAGGGTCTGGGTCATCGTCATTTTTTCCATTGCAGTAAAGGCAGTAGATATTGTTTTATTTTTAAAAGAATCATACGCGTCTAAAATAGTTTCGTATTTTGATAACAGATGGCTCGCTAATGCATCATAATATTATCTATATTGATAATTCATATTATAATAAATAGATAAATAATTGGATTATATATATATAACGTTCGATATATATATATATATATATATATGTTTTATATAATATTATATTAATTATATTATAATATATATATATATAATAAAATTTATAATAACTCTGAAATAATAATTTTCAAAAATTCTATATAAAATTTAAAATCAAGTGAAAATACAACAAAAGTTAAATTTTACTAGGAACAGGCGAATAAATAAAAAAAGGCATCTCCTTATCGTGCAACTAAAATTGCTGATGGCTTACGCCATCTGTCGGATTAGTTCATATTTATTCCGACAGATGGCACAAACACCAACAACCTTTTTTTGCGCGATCAAGAGGCGCCTTTTACTCAAGTTGAAATCAAGGTAAATAAATATCTGATAATTGAATGTTACTGGAGATAAGAATCCTAAATTTGTCTTTATAATTTTTTTTCCAAGAGTCAATAAGAGTGTTAAAAATGCACATGGTTAAGAGAGCTTTAATGCTTCACTTTAAATACAAAAATGATTTTATCCGAGATTATCCTTTTATTTTATATATATTATATTATTGTATACAAATTATATAGAGGAGAATAAGGTGAATAATGTTCTGGGATGGTTAACCAATGATACACCTAATAATTCCTTTTGAAAGATTTTCATAATTTAAACATTAAATTTATCATCAATTCGCTGACATCTATCGCTGAAATTTGAGACTCATTATTTTATCGCTACAAAGAAGATAAGTTATAAAGCATTGGTCCTCAACGGGGCTTGACTACCGTATTATCTTACTTAGAGTTATAATTTCTAATTTATTGTAGTTCTTAGAGATGTTAATGCCTGCCTTATTGTTGTAGTATTCTGAAGTAGTCATTTCTACCATATTATATTACTTATATTATATATAGTCATAACTACCACATTGTAGTATTCCTTAGTGGTAGTTTTCTACTTAATTATTATAGTAGTCCTTAGTGGTAGTCATGGCTACCTTATTGAAATTGCCTTAATAAATATTTATTTCTACACTATTATAGTACTTAGAGGTAGTCATTGCAAAGTAGATTTGTCAAGTTTGTATACGAATTATTGTTGCCGTTTTACAGTCCAGAGATATATATATGTCATAATATATGCTCTTCCAGGAATAATAAAGAAAACCTACAGTCAACCAGAGAGAGACGTAGAGAAGAGGATGTAAAGTCCGGTCACTTGAGACAGCAGCACATTCCAAGGGGCCCATTTCGTAGAACCTCAGGACTAATTAGACTGTTGGGTGATTGTGTTCGACGCGAGCGGACGCCCGGCGGTTGCCGGGCCCGTCTATCTCTCTCTGGTTGGCTTCCAAATTCCTCTACCAAATCGTGGTGTGATTATTTCTCTTTCTCCACATTATTATTATATTGTCACATTGAAAGTCGACAGGATCGACAGTGTTTATGTAGGTGAAACTAGCCGTTACATTAAAGACAGAATACAGGAACACGACAGAAACATCAGACATAACGATCCGAAATCACTTATTGTCCAGCACATTTCACAGACAGGACATAGTTTCAACACAACTGATCCAAGATCACATTATTCTAATATACCACACAAACACAAAAGATTGGTTGTCGAGGCCTTGCTATCTCTGAAGTATAATAGTATAAACAGACATATTGATGTACCTGAGCCGTATATAAGCTTATTACATAAATAGCCATTGATGTACCCCATGAATTCCCTGTTTTGTTCATTTATTTTAATATCCTTTTAAACTGTTTTACCTTATAAATACTCATAATTTTATCACAGTTTCCGTCGAATCGTAGGAACGTCCTTTCAGTCTTATTACGCTTTTATCTTAATACCTTGTAATATTCGTATATTATTCTTCTTAACAAATTTTATTAATTTGCTTATGTCTCGATGTTCTTTTTAAACAAAAATCCTAAGTATTACCGATTATTTCAAAATTTTACAACTAATTTATAATAATACATATGCAGATTTATTCTTCGTGTATATAGTGTATCATTTTTCTTATACAATTGATCCTGTAGAAGGGCCACGCTGTGCCCGAAAGCTTGATGTCCTAATAAATTAATGAAGAAACTTATCTCCTGAGTATTTGTCCTTACCACGCACATATATATATGTAATATTGTTGCAAATGTGCCGAAGAATGGATGAACTGGCAGTCGTGTACGTGAGGCGAGTGTTGATGTTCTTCCCACACGCGGACAACAAGAAGTAGAGGAAGGGCTGGATGTTAGCACAGAGAGTGATCGGGGATAGCCCACGGGACAGATGTAGAGGCCATGACACAAACTTGGATGCTTATCCCCGAGACATGGAGAGACAGACTGAAGCGGCCTGCCGAGAAACACACTCTAGAACCATCTGCTGCTGACCCCCCGCCAAAACCTGTCCTATTTTCAGGGGTCGTCTATAAAGATGTCCCTGGGGGCCCCACTTGAGCTGAGCGTTGGCTTTTCTCCACACTGTCCCTGCCACACTCTTTGGATCTTTATTTTGACGTCAACATTTTTAGTTTTACATACAAATAGGGGTTTACAGGTATTATTAATAAAGATATAGCATATATACAAAATATGGGGGTGGTAGAAAATAGATACGGTGTACACTTTAATAGAAGGGTAGGATATTTTAAGTAACCGGCTCTAACTAATTGGAAGATATGTGATATATACTAAAAGTGTCATACAGTTTAAAATATACGATATATATATATTTCGTTTTCTAAGAGTTATTGAAAGTATCAAGAAGTCTTTCTTTCCAATTTTGCCCAAGTTTGATATCATTTGGCCATGGATTCCATCTGGTCCAAGAGTATTGTTTAGATAAGTGTTTTAGCCCTTTCATATTGATATTTTCGTGATTTTTCACGACTTCTGGTGCCAATTTTACAGTAATGAATAATCTTTCTGACCTTTTCAACCTTTTTCTTTATTTTTCCAAATTTTAAATCAATATCTATTTGTAATGAATAAACTGGAGGATTTGCAGCATATTTTTATTAGTTGTTGGGGGTTACCATCTGTATATTTAATCACTTTTTTTCCCAGTTTTTAGCTGATCTCTATCAACATATTTAGCCAAATCCTAGAATTTAGTGTTCAGGGTTCTTGGGTTCAAGTTTACACAAGTTTGTTTCCATTTTTCTTCTCATATTTTCGAATAATATTTTTATTTTTTCCTTCTCACCTTGTTCAGTTCAGAGTATATTTTTCAGTTTTAAGTACACTTTTTATTTCATTTATCTTAGTTATAAGTAGTTTTTATTTCTTTTGCCTGGTGTGTATAGGTAGCTGAGAAATCAAACATATATTTTAACCATAATATATTCATACGGTGACATTTCCCCTAAACCACTTATCGGATGAGCAACCCCCTTTTTCAACCAGAGAGCATACCGCTATAATATAGAAATAACATTTCAAATCAATGAACCAGTACTGTTAAACGAGAAAATCACGGTGTTTGATCTAATTTATTCGGTTTTTTTTTTTTGCTTATCTCTAGTATACGTGGTACAAACCATGATAATCATGGTTACTTGTACTCGCTGGTAGGGTTGGACTTTTGCTAGAATCGAGGGCCATTGGATTTTTTTTATCATAAAAAAGTGCCCAATGCGGGAATCGAACCCGGGTCGTAGCGGTCGAAAACCAACGGTTTAGACCATCCTTCCACCGATCCCATTTATTTGTATAAAAAAGCACTTACAAAAGCCTTTTATTAAGACTTTACTTTCAGACCCATCTAGAGTCTAAAAAAGAAAAAAAAAAGCAAACGATAGTATACGAATAGTAAAAAGACGTAGAAACTACGGGATGACGCAGCAATTTATTTAGGGAGAGAACAAACTATGAATGATAAAAAAATATATAAGCAATGAGGGAATCTTACAGAGTAGAATAATATAAATATCAAAAATGATACTCTGTTAATGAAATAATAAATAATTTGCTACAATATCTACATACAGTCCTACTGTTTAGGTGAATCAAACACTGAGTCTTTAATTAATCTTTTTTTTATATTTCTAACGTTATTCAATCAGCTCTGTACCGACATATAAGTGTAAACAAAGCTCTCAACAGTCAACGACTCAAAAAGAAGCTTGTGAAACTAACGAAGAGTAAGCTATTTAAAATTTACAGACTGAAATATAGGTCAAATAATCAACAGCGAAAGGGAAACCTATTTATGAATACTAACAGTAATTAAATAACATGAACTTGAACATCCTAACTCATCATAGCATTCTCAATAAAAACAACAATGTATATGAAGATTCCATTTATCTATGCACTGTTCTTTCTGAACAAAATAGGTAATAAACAATGATTATAACAATAAAATATTTGACAAACGGGCAATAATATTTGTGAGTAGTCTCATTGAAAGGCAATACTCCGCATATTCATCATTATTTCTTCTATCTAAAAGTTTAATAAAATAAACATATTACCGATATATATACAGTAGAACCTCCCTGTAAAGGACACCTAATTTAGGAGTCAAAGTGACTTTTAGAGAGAGGTGTCCTCTTACCGGAGAGTTACTAAATTGTAAAAGTGGTAGTAGTGTTGGAGATAAAAAGCTGTCCTATAGCACGAGTATCCTCTCATGGAGGTTCTAGTGTATACATATAAATCTAAACATTAGTTCAACCACCATAGTTTATGTGAGACAAATAAATTCACATTGATCTAATAGATAGACAGAGATAAAATGGTATATTAAGAGAAGCAATAAAAGGGAAACAAGGGACACTCACACAAAATGACATTTCATTAGATGTTGAAAGCTTCGTCCAATTAGCTAAATGAGAACAAACATTATCTGAGTAATTTGGAAACCTTCTCTCTCTGAGATTCTACACATTTCGATACAAATTAATTACTAAGTTGTACAACTAGTTCCAGATCTCCCATTACGTGTTGCCCAATGAACAAGTTAGAAATCTAAACATTCTGCTGTTTTACCATCTTCTCTATAGATATTATAAATATTTAAAACTCACTATATCATATATATATATACTAGACGTATGACCCGGCTTCGCCCGAGAATTCCCCCGATTGTAATTTCCTTCATACTGAAAGTACATCAATAATAAATATTAGAAGTGCCATAGAATAGCAATACAGAAGTAACACATAAACTACATGAAAAAAGTGTGTGTGATGGCAAAAATTGTATAACATTAGAGTTTAGGTATTTGATTTAATTAATATAGTTGATATAATAATTTATATTGTTGCACCAAGTTGAAGCTTTTCAGGGTCGTCGACCTTGGTTTCTTCCTTCTTGGTGTTATACACATTTCACGAGCGGGTTTCCATATTAAAAGTAAATAAATAAAATTAAATAAAAATAAATTACCTTTTAAAGTTATTGTGTTTATTTATTCTTGTCTTCCTCGTAGGTTGCGATCCGCAGTCTTCGTCTAGGTCCTCTCCCGCTCCAATCAGCAATAAAGAAATATGTACAATAAATATTTAAAAAGGAGTGAAACTATAAAAAGGAATGATGCTAATCTAAATATTCTGTTTCAAATAAATATTAATTATCATAGAATATTTTGAATAAATATAAGGCGCATTCAAATTGATGTAACAATATTTATATTATATATAATATAAATGAGTTTTAAAAATTGTAAAAAAAAAAATGCATCGGCCGGGAATCGAACCCCGGGCCGCCCGCGTGGCAGGCGAGCATTCTACCACTGAACCACCGATGCTTATAAAAATGGCCATATTTGGGTATTCATTCCATTCCGGATTACTCCGCGTAAAAATAAAAAGTTCTTCAAATGAAAAAAAGAAATAGTCAAAAATACTAATCAAAATATAGCCAAAAAATTTCCTCAGGTTTATAAAAAGCGACATGCAAAATTTGGTATCAATTGGTTCAGTAGTTTTTGAGTTTATCGCGAATCAGACAGACATTGACTTTTATATAAATAGAGATAATTGAAATTTATATTTCTAGTGTGTGAGATCTTATACTACAATGATTAAATATTAAAAGAGTGAGGTCGTGGTTCAACAACGGTAAACTCTCCTAGCGGTTTCGTAAGTTTAATTTAAAATAAAAGTTCACCATTTATGAGCCATACACCCTCTGTTTCAGTTTTCATTCATTGCAGTACATAAAAAAGGGCAGGGGAAATATATTTTATTATTTATATAAATAAATAGCATAAAATTGCTTTCTAAATTTTAACGTTAGATTTTACAATGATGAAAATATATTTTTTAGTTCATTGCTTTGGGTTTCAGAAAGAAACTCCAAAGAAACAAAGGGTAAAGACAGGAATATTGCCTGATTGATTAAAGTAAAATATGTGATCCCATACAGATGTTTGAATACACTCTATAACAAAAGAAAATCGATGTAAAAGGTTATAGTTGTCAGATTGGAACATAATTGATGTATGTGAGGAGCATATATATAAGAGAAAAAAAAACAATTGAAATATTTTAGAAAAAATAATTATTTTATTCCAGAGTTTGATCGTCACAAATTTTAAGAAAGACAATATGTCGTTGGACCCTAAGCTTTGATGCAGGCTGCCACCTGGTGTGTCATGGACTGATGAAGATTCCGGCTGGTCTGCAGTGGGTATTATTGCCAAATTGTCTCTCACCGTCGGGCTATAAAGCCAACATTCTTAGGTGGGTGCAAACGCCTTCCCATTTGGTCCCAATGTTCTCTATAGGAGAAAGATCAGGTGACCATGTTGGTCAGGGAAGAGTTCAGCAAGATAAAAGACAATCCATAGAAACACGTTCCGTGAGAGGCCGGACATTATCTTGTTGAAAAGTAAGTCCGGGGTGATGTGAGAGGAACGTCAACAAAACAGACCGTATAATGTCACCTAGGTACCGTTGTGCTCTCAGGCTGCCAGGAATGACTACAAATAGAGTCCTGCTATCAAATGAAATGGCACCCAGACCAAAACGCTCTGTTGTGGACATGTTTGATGTTCTAAGTAAGTCCAGGATCCACACGCTGTCCAGGACGTCTCCAGACACGTTTACGATTATCGTCAAGTCACTGTAAGAAACGGGACTCGTCACTAAAAACTATGCGTGCCCAGTTATCGCAGTTCCAAGTTGATCGTTCCCGATACCACTGTAGTCGGACTTGTCGGTATACGGTTGTGAGGGGTAAAAATTGTTACGGTCGGCGATCTTTTAGATTAGGTTTTCTCAGTCGCCTGTTGATGGTCATTTTGGACACTTATGTGCCGGTCACACGTTGGATGGTAGTTAACGTCAAATCCGGTGCTGCAACAGCCGTTCTGACAATCTATCTGTCCTCCCGTTCTGTTGTGTCCTTTGGTTAACCGTTGCCGTCCTGATGTTGCATTCTTCCGTTATTTACCCATTCTTGCCACCTTCGTCTAATAGCTATATCACCTCGACACAGCTATCGAGCGATTAGTCGATTTGACCGACCAGCTACTTCTAATCCAATGGTACGGCCTCTTTCAAACTCTGACATGTGTTCGTAAAAATCACGGATCTTTCTGAGAGGTATTGAAATGGTAGGAATAGGATTACTGTAGAAAGAATAAACGGAAAATTTTAAAATCATCTCGTAAATTGAGTTTAGAATACTCGTGCTGGAGGCGTAGTTCAGATGCGCTGGAGATCTTGCTTTGCATAAATCGACCACTTGATTTCAATCATTTGAATGTTTGATCGAACCACTTATATGAATATTGGGGTGTCGATTTTGTTATAGAGTTTAAATCAAGAGAAACTACAGAAAAAAACATTAAAAAACAATATTATTCAAATCAATTTTTATTTCATTTTTCTCTTAACAAACGTTCTTAATATTTATCTCTACTTTTTTTATCATAAATTAATTAAATAAATTATAATCGTATTGTCATCGTTTAGAAAAAAATATAAAAAGAATAGAGTATTGGAGCAATTTTTATTACGTTTTTCTTTCTTTTCCACGATATATTAAAAATCCATCAATTTTTATTGGGCGGCAGTTTCAAGTAGATTAATAAGTATCTTATACTTTGTAATGCACTTTAAACATTTTATTAATAAAAACTTACCTGATATTGGAAGAAATCGTTTTTTTATCAGATGAATACCACTTGAAACATTTCCAATATATTTTCTACATTTCAAAAGCAAAAATAAATCATTATCCTTAAGGTTTAAAAGGGGGTCGAAGGAAGGATGGTCTAAACCGTAGGTTTTCGACCGCTACGACCCGGATTCGATTCCCGAATTGGGCACTTTTTTTCTGATTATAAGAAAATGCTCCAATGGCCCCCAATTCTTGCAAAAGTCCAACCCCACCAGCAAGTGCAAGTAACCAAACAGGGCTCTGGTACATTTGTAAGTGCAAAGTCGACCTGCTTTTCACATGTGTAGACATGTGGTGCACTTAGAATAAAAACAATCGCCTACTTCTACCATAATTATCACGTGTACTGTGGATAAACAAAAAAAAAAGTTAAAACTGTGAAGAGGAAGGAAAGTTGTTTTCATAAAATCTGTTTTAAATAAATGGAAGTTATCTCGCTCTATGTGAACTATATATCGCTATATATGAACATATATACAGAGTAAATAGATTTTTAATTAAGTAAACTTTTGGATCGGTATGCGGCGCTGAGTTTGTTTATTCAAAATAAATACGTTGTTATCCCTTGACAATGGTTGTCGTTAAGCCAACCGAAATATTGGCAAATAAATATTTTTATTCAATACAATAAGTATAATCTAATAAATATCAATGTATCGAATATTATATGCGTTATTAAAGACACAAGACTTAAACCAATGTTTACTCGGATAAAACCCATAAAGACATTGTCTACTCTAATACGCACCTATGTTGGTATATGTACAAAAATTAACGGCGTCTCCCGTCCATTTATTCGCTTCACGTCAACTTAATCAGTCAATCAGCATTGATGTACTAAAGCGAGCATACTTTCTTAGCTCGCGTTGTTCGATGAAATATTACAATGAATTAATTAAATTAATATCAAGTTTTATTTTGTTGTTGTGTGTGTTGTTGTGTAAAATGGTTTTATCTTTTTTCTTTTCATTTCAATTTGAAATGTTGTATATACCTTATATATATTTGAATTTTTATATAATCTTTTTGTTATAGGGATAAGACGTTTTCTTTCCTGTTTCTGTAATGGCAAATGTTAGCGCGCGCGCGATGTAACAATGAATAGATTTTATCATATCGACATTTTAAAAATAATCTTTAAATATTATAGGTTATTTAATTAATTTTGTAATATCATCAGCTGCATGTATATGTGACACAGGCTAACGATCAAGTTTTAAAATATAATTATATTTTGAAAGATTTTGAAGATATGACCTGATTAATCATTGTGAATAAAATTTTAAAAAATGTATTTCGCATGGCCGCCACCACACCACAGTAATGTCTCTTTCTCCCAAATACAGCTTTATGGTAGTAGCCATAAACATAGATAACATGAACAATCAATATAAAAGTGAAATTGTACTAGGATCAGATGATTCAATCTGATATTGTAAGTGGAAGTTTATTATTGCTTCCATCATTCATCAGAATAAATATTAAACATTTTGATTAAATTGATAAAGATTAATTTTACGGGTTATCACACAATGTGCAATAAATAAATAAATAAATAAATAGTAACTAACACACAGAAAATCGTGCACTCAAGAGTACAACAAAAATAATAAAAAGGGAGCAAAATAAAAAGTCACGATTTGCTCTATAAAAACAAAACAGTACTTATTTTTTATTGTAGCGTTGGTAGGGGTCGGACCGTGGTCATACAGGTATACGAGATCACCAGACACGGATAAAGCACGCAGAGAACAATTTAAGCGTCTCCACACGATAATCAACCACCCTTCCTCTCGCAATACCATAGCCCCTTATATATACAGACATGGTCACATTCGTTCAATGAGAAGACAGGAGAGATTGGTTCACTAATGAGCGAAAACAGCATTCTTCTCACTATAAACTGAGATAAGTTGAAAGTGCGAATTTTTGTCAATAAAATTTGACGAAATTAAAAGTTTTATATAGAATGTACACTTCTATAATACTTTAAAATATATAAATTTTGTATAGCTCGGTACACATATAAATAAAATCATTATCATTTAATTCATACTAATTCTTAAAATATATAGATTATTCTGTGTCAATTGTTCAAATGCAAATATGAAAAATTATATTATAAATATCATATTCATAGCATATTGCAAATAAATTTATTTATGTATGCGAAAGATATGAAGGTATAGCCCACTTGATTTTTGTAATTGATACAATTATATAATTGATAATAATGTGATAATTTACTTATTGACTTTTAATTAGATTATTTCCGTGTTTAAAAACGTGTGGTGTGCGGATGTTTCAGTGGAGAACATATTCAAGAAGAATGTTAAAGATTTGAATAAAAAAGACAGCAGCACTGAGAACAGGTAAGACTTATTTAGTAAATAGCAAATAACTTGTTCTCAAAATTTTAAAATGACGTTTTTACTCAACTGATCTAAATGTATAAATTAAAATTCATTAATTATATTTACTATATCATTTTACCCTGTAAGGGCTCCTAATCCAGGGATACAGGATGAGCAGTGTTTGTACTCCATGTTAGGAGCAGCTGCACATGGCGTCTGTTCCTCATGTCAGAGGCAGCCATTTCTTTTGGAGCTAAGTCGACCTGCTACTGAGTAGGGCTCCCAGTCTTAATGACAATGGAAGACGCATTCTATTTCACCCAATCATGATGGTCAAACAGACACAATCAAGGGTCACAACTTGATAACCTGATATGATTAAGTGGAGATAAGAAAGAAGAATACTATATCTCTGTTTGTTCATAAGCATACATATTCTTAAATGTAAATGAGGCGAAGAAGAAAATAGGTTAAAATTGGAACATTATCCAAACAAATTTCTGTTCTTTAATGCAGAAAAAATTAAATAAAACTTCTCCTATTATCAATTCAATCGTGAGCGCCCATCTACCCGAGCCACTACTTTTGTTAAATTCAAAATGGGCAGATAAATAGCATTTCTAACACTCCATTGTTTACGAAAAAAAACCTAAGCTGAAACCAATATAACAACTTGAAACTAACTAAAAACAACAACAGAGATTTAATCAGCGACGTAAATATTTAGGGTGGACAGAGAGTAATGTTTATAAACTCAAAACAAAGGGGCAAGTTCCTAATAAAGCCTTTTGTGTGTGTAAGTGTGTGTGTGTATATAAACTCAAAACAACATGTATATATCCGGCTTAAATCCAAACTTCAATGTAGGTCCACCTCTCGTAAAGTTCAGGATGATCAGTTTTAAAATAAAAATATCAGGGTTCCGGGGATAGACTTCTTTCAAAAGATATCAATTCATGAAAATCTAGCCTTCGAGCACGAGACCCATTCTACAGGAAAAAATATTTACATTAAATCTCTAATAGAACTATAATTAAAATAAAATACATGACCGAAATATAGAAGTTCATGTATTAAAATCTTTTGAAAGAAACCTATTCCCGAAAGTCTGATATTTTCAGTTTAATATTGAAACAAGGGTTTATTTTATGTTTTATAATCAATTTTATTTTGTAGGCATATCAGAGGAGATTCGATTGTATCCAAACCTAAATCATTATATATAAAGAATGAGAATCTTTACTGAAACATTTATATTCAAGGCGCACTCCTAGAAATGGACTCTCATTGGGGGTTAGTAGGTTCTGTTTAAGCCATTATGATATCACGAAGTGGCACAGAGAGATATTCTCTCACCAGAGGAATTGCTCATGGGAAATTTTACAGTCTATTGATAATTAATCTTATCTGTAGTCCTCTCAATTTTGGATATATAGCGATCCAAAACAGAAGACTATTGAATAGAAGCAAAGCCTTACCGAAATCAGATTGAGAGAGCCACCAAAGAATGCGAATATTTATTTAAAGTAAATCTATTTTGTGCCTTAAAATATTTTGTATAGAATCCTGTTGTTACTGCCCTTCGAATTCTGCATTCTATACTACTGGATTCTATATACTAAATTATTTTTACACATATTTAGTATTTTATGAAAGAAGTACGCTGGATATAACATGTTATGATCAAAATACAGAGTATGTATAGGTAAACCTTTTTTTTTTCAGATGGTTATTGTTGACTAAATTTCGAATACTGTGTGTGACTATATAAGACTCAATCAGAAAGGATATCTAGATTGGTTCCGAAGTGTATATGAACAATTTAAACTATTAATAGTGCTATCTTATATATATGAATGAGCTTTTTTAAAGTTAATAAATAAGTTGATACGCCGGTATGTACGTACAATAAGAATCTTATCTTTAACCACAAGAAGAAAACATATACGAGAATCATGGGACGAGTGTCTTTTGTAGGAAGCTTTATTTTAAATCGCTCAAGCTTTCGGGCTGACCGGCCCTTCGGTCAGCCCGAAAGCTTGAGCGATTTAAAATAAAGCTTCCTACAAAAGACACTTGTCCCATGATTCTCGTATATGTTTTCTTACTGTATTGAATGGGATTCCAGTACTTATAGTTTTAACCACAAGAGTCGAGGAAAAAATTCCATTAGAAGATTGAAAACCTAATGATTGTTCGAAGAATGCACAAAATAAAAAAAAAGATGAAATTTTACTAATTCGAATATATTTTTTTCTGTTATGAGGTATTTTACTATGGTTCTTATTTATGGAAATGTTTACCTGTATCCAATAAGCAGAGAGAAAAATAAAAACATTCAGGAAGTAATTTCCTTTTATATACTTTTTGAAAATAGGGGAAAAGCTTTTTTTTTTGCTCATCAGTTGTGAACCCTCCTAACGGTGTAGCCAGTTTTTTAAATGTTTTTAATTAATAAAAAATATATATTTTGATTGCATATATACGATTATTTTTAAATAAAAATATTTCTGAGATACCTTTACTACAAATATAAAAAATATTGGGAAGTTAGGCTCATCAGTAGTGAACTCTCTCAGCCATTTCCCTAGTTCAGCCATGATTTGCCAGTCACTTCCAACATTTTTTGTCATCTCATTTACCTTGCAGTAAAATATTATTTTATTTTAAAAGAATCACACATTCTATAAATAGTTTAGAAATCTAATAATATATTTCTTAATATTATGCAATATTTCCTAATCAATATGTTTTACAACATTATTACCTTCATTAGTAGTAATATTCGTCAAAATAAAAAAAATATTAAGATATTATATTAACCGTATCTTTAATATATATAGAGCGCTGGTTCATTATATTTGATCGCTGCTTAACAGGTCGAGTCTGGAATTGGTTTAGTTGTCTGCGAATAAGGATGGTGTGGATGTGTATTCTCTTTAAAGCTTGGTACACATATTATTGAGATACCCTCACCATAAATTCCTTCCCGTGATCATAACAGTATACTATTAGAAGGTTCTGAAAGATAAACTCGCGAAACTTCTGGGATGGCTTAAAACTGAGAAGTTCTCATAATATTTCTCTTCGCAGTAAAAATAGTTAACATTTTGTTTTAATTGAAAAAGAAATAAGGTCAAAACACA
Organism: Cordylochernes scorpioides; assembly: GCA_030710605.1. NCBI lineage: Eukaryota > Metazoa > Arthropoda > Arachnida > Pseudoscorpiones > Chernetidae > Cordylochernes > Cordylochernes scorpioides. The sequence continues at coordinate 37,593,868 of CP092876.1, forward strand.
ATATCAAAATTTCATTAAACAATAGATTAGTTGGTTTGAATATAAAAATAATTTTTAAACCCTTTACAACTCGCCTGAAACATACAAGGCCAATAAAAAAGTAACTTAATTTAAACAAGGCCTATAGAAAACACATAACAAAAGTTCCCCTCAATAAATTGAATAATTAAAAAAGTTCATCAATTAAGAGTTAATTGCTGGCAGAGATAATTACCTGTGTTCCTCGTAACTCACCTGTTCAATAAAGCCTCCCCCACAAAAAGTTATGACGTAGGTCCCAGGAATATAATAAATCCAAATTGATATTTTATTTCTTGTTCTGATGGAGAGATAACCGAGGGGCTTACTGGGAGTTAGTGTTTTTGTTTACCTCCCGCGGTATTGATCAAGTTTTACTTTCTTTGTCCTAATGAAAGAATCTTTACTCCTATATATAGCTCACTCATTAATGTTGAAAATGCAAATATTTACATTGCCTAATTATTTTGAACTTTTTATGGGAAATAAATTTCTATAACTACTGAAAGGAAGCTGAAAATAGGAGGAAGCTTTGCTCATCAATCCTGAACCCTTCTAATTCTAACGGTGTAGCCAGTTCTTTTTATTGAACCAATTTGATTGGTATATATATTTTTCTAAATACTCTTATAAAATACAATATTTTATATAAGAATATATATAGGAATGAAGTATAAAATATATTTTCATTAATATATGATGATATACACTGTCATATATCATAATAATATAAATAATAAAATACTTTTCTCCTTTTTAGATCAAATGCATCTCCGTATGAGATCCGGCGTTTATATTTAACTGTAGATTATATATGGGATTGTGCGTACCAGTCATATCGAGATATATATATATATATATATATATATATATATATATCGTATATTTTAAAACTGTATAATAATGACACTTTTAGTATATGTCACATATCTCCCAATTAGTTAGAGCCGATGCCTTAAAATATCCTACCTTCTATTAAAATGTACAGTTTCTATTTGCTACCACCATCATATTTTGTATATATGCTATATCTTTATTAATAATACCTGTAAACCCCTATTTGTATGTAAAACTAAAAATGTTGACGTCAAAATAAAGATCCAAAGAGATGGCGGTCAGCTGGTGGCAGGGACAGAGGGGAGGAAAAGCCAACACCCAGCCCATGTGGGGCCCCCAGGGACTCTTTATAGACGACCCCTGAAAACAAGACAGATTTTGGCAGGGGGTCAGCAGATGTTCTAGAGGGTCGCCATCAGCAGGCGACTTCTGTCTCTCACACAGTCTGGCTCTCCATGTCTCGGGGATAAGCATCCAAGTTTGTGTCATGGCCTCTACCTCTGTCCCGTGGGCTGTTCCCGATCACTCTCGGTGTTAACATCTAGCCCTGCCTCTGCTTCTTTTTGTCCGCGTGGGGGAAGAACATCAACACTCGCCTCACGTACACGACTGCCAGTTCATCCATACGTCGGCAGGATCACATTTGCAACAATATTACATATATATACTATATTACTTTTTCATTTGGATGATTTTCGCCCGGGGAGATTGTGAGACGCCCGTGTCTCAAGTGTAACGCGCGGCTTGCCGCGAAAAGGGATGAGATCCTGGAGAGGGATGGTCGTTTGGCCCATCGAAATATCGGAAATGAAAAGATTATTTATTGAATGCAAGATGTGCCCTTTATGAACATATATATATATATATATATATATGAAAAAACAATAAAAAAAATAAAAGATAAGTGGGTCAGGTGCTGATATTAAAAATAAAGAGAGCCTATCCTGATCACAAGCACATGTGCTTTTTAGATGACAGAGCGCCATCTAGTGGAGCAAAAATAAACTAAACGTTTATTTAACTTGCTCCGTGATATTTGGCCAACACAATTTTTTGACTTATCAAGAAAAGCCATCTACGAACGCGTTTCGCGCTGCTGGCGCTCGTCAGCGTGGAGTAGGCTGTACCACGTTTTCAGGATATGCTCTATTTATTTTTAATATCAACACCTGACCCACTTATCTTTTATTTTTTTCTATTGTCTTTTCATGTGTTAAGCGTATTTACGCAAATTTGGCCTTAAATTTTCATTTCTTGGTTTCTCAAGAAGCCATTGGGACCAAAAATATGGTCGCAGTGGTACAGCCTACTCCACGTTGACGAGCGCCAACAGCGCGAAACGCGTACGTGGATGGCTTTTCTTGATAAGTCAAGAAATTAGGTTGGCCAAATATCACGGAGCAAGTTAAATAAGCGTTTAGTTTATTTTTGCTCCACTAGATGACGCTCTGCCATCTAAAAAGCACATGTGTTCGTGGTCAGGATATGCTTTCTTTATTTTTATATCTATAAAAATGAAATCCAGAATCGATTTTGTTATCGCGTTGCGCAAAATCTACAGAATAAATCATTATGAAATTTCGCATGTAGGTAGCTGAAGATTTCGCAGCACTGGTCGCGACGATAAATGAATTTGATTGGTTGATAATTTGCACGTGGTTTGTTTACACGAAGAATGTTAGTTTGTTCACACGATAAATGTTTTTAAAAGGAAATATTATCCAATCGCTGTGAAACTTTAGGAAGTTATTTACTATACTACTGGGAAGGTTTCTGGTTTGAATTTGATTTGAAATAAATATTTGTTGCAATTTTAATTGCAAATATTCTACTTTCACTCGCAAGCAGCGCCTCTCGCAGCATCTGGTGAAATTATATTTATAAATTGTAACAATGCTCAAAATGTGTTCCAAGTATAATAAATTTAATTTGAGAATTTAGTAATATAATATTCCAATGACACATAAAAAACTTGGCATTTTAATATTACTATATATTTAAAGAAAATATTGTATAACGTTTTTGTGTTAAATGTTAAAATGTAATGTTAAAATATATTTTTCATTGTTAATTTAATTTGTTGTTGTTTTATAATAATGAAGATGCAAATTACATTGTTGTTGTTTTTTATTATCGTTTGTTTATATAAAAAAATTTACATTGTATGTGATGATAACAAAAATGAATTTTCAAATTAATATATATAATTCATTGAGAAAAAAGAGATAATTAATTATCAAATTCACAAAAGAGACAATATCTTATTTAAAATATAATGAATGTTTTCAAAAGATTACGTGTTTCAAAAATATATTTAAACGCATATAACAATATTTATATTTATAAATCAATATATAGGTGGATTGGATGTTTTCTAGAATCGTTTTAACAAATGTTCGTTAGGTAAACTCTTACTCGGATAAAAACCGGGCAAAGCCGGGTACATTCGCTAAATTAAGTTATTCACAAATCTTCGTTTGTGGCAAGATACTATTCCTTCAACTTCAAATTACCGAGTGGACCAATTAATACTGATTTTTTTTCAACTTATGGAGTATTTTTCAAGGGACCGGGAAATATTTCAAATTATCGAGAGTATAGACAAGTATAGATTCAGTAGGGGGATGTTTGCTAGAATCGTTTTAACAAATGTGTGTTAGTCAAATCTTTACTCTGGTAAAAATCGAGCGAAGCCGGGGGGGGGGGGGGGGGGGGGGACATATATATATATATATATATATATATATGTTTGTAGGCTATGCACGCCCCAATATGTAACTAATCTCGCTAAATTTTGAACAGGACAGAGAGTTAAATCTGGAAGAGTTTTTTTGTCGCACTTTAACCAAGAAAAAATATAATTAACAAAGTACTGAGCAACAATATTTTTTCAGTCAGAAATGATAAAGACAATATTGCTGTATCATGCTTGATTGACATGAACAAAATTCTTTGGGGGAATATTCACTAAAGCAGTCCACGGGCGGAGCCAGATAATAATTTTTAGTAGGCAGGAACAAAATTCTACCAGCGAAACATTCACTCGAGCAGAAAACACACGAAGCAAGGTCATCTCTATATATAAAATATCGTTTCTCGTCTTTTAGCTAAGATCATGTAGTATATCTCTAGATATTTTATATATATATATTTTTTTTAAAAATTCTATTCATTAGAGAGAGAGAGAGTATATGTTTTCTCGAAAAATATATTTTATATATTATATAAATATATAATGTAACGAATATTATTATCATAATATTCTGTGTGTTCCGGAATATTATTATCATAATATACGTTATGCAAACTTCCACTCGGATAAAACCCGGGCGAAGCCGGGTACACATCCGCTAGTATATATATATATATTGAAAATAGAGCAATCCATTAATAAATATTTAATTAAAAAGGCATATATTAGATCAAAATATCATTTATTTTACCTATTGTTAATATACCATATTCACTATCTTATTTCACAAAATTTATTTTGTTCATAATATAAGCAAATTAGCATTGAATATAAGCAAAAATATTTTCAAACTTAATTCTATTGACGTTATGTGACGCTGAGTCTGTTGTTGACAGACATTAATAAGTTATAATATCTTGATAAAGGTTGGCGTTCAGCCAACTGAAATATTGGTAAAATAAATGATATTTTGATCCAATATATGACTTTTTAATAAAAATATATATATATATACTTCCTACCTTCCCAAACTTGAAAAAAATATATTTTTGAACAGTAGGCAATGAATAGGGTGGGACCTGGTATAAAGCTATTTGATAGATAATAAAAGTGTGATACAGAGCCTATTTAGGATAAAAGCCTTATAATCCATCGCAAATAATTGCTATAAAATTAGCACATCACGTTTGTTCTGCTATAAACATCCTTAATGCTATATTCAGAATCTTCGAGATTTCAGGTTGAATAACCCTTCTACAGACATTTCCTTCTATATCTTTCCACAGTTTTAACTAGGGAAAACAACACTCCAGTGGAAATGTTATTTGATTGAAGGCTTGAATACTCTAAATATATTAATGAAGATACCTATTGCAGAAAACTTTCTAACAGGCATTTCAGAAGTAATGACTAATATTTTACCGTTATTAGTCTATTAGTTTAATATGTAAATATATTATTGAAGATACATATTGCAGAAAACTTTATTAATTAATTCCACAATATTTACATATTAAACTAATAGACTAATAACGGTAAAATATTAGTCATTACTACTGAAATGCCTGTTAGAAAGACTGCTTACTAACTCTGGCCACATAAGGTTGACAAGTTGTAAATGTCCTCTCTCTACGACATTGCTCCACCCACCGTGAATATTGACAGCTTCTGTGATTGAATTGGAGGAATTAGATTTCGAATCGGTTCTTTATTAATTTTATTATCCTGATTTAATTCTCTTGTTATTGAGGTATAGCTTGCACCACGCTGACGCGGCCCAATAACCTTTAAAAGTGTACGTCGGTAAATTTCTTGATTTATATAGAAAAGGTTCGTAAAAATATTCAAGATTTTTTTCATTGTTTAGTTGATATTTATTCTGCCAGAGTTAGCGCAAACCCTCGCCCAGTTGCACGATCAAGAGATGTATTTTTTTCTCAAAAAAATAGCTTTGTTCTTTTTCTCTACCCTAAGATATCACAATAATGGAATAATAATATGAAGAAATATACCATTCTATATTATTTTTTATAATATAAATAAAACATCTTCCTAATGTCCTTATTTATTTGAAAAATATATTCGGACGGCTTGCCTCAGATCAGTAGTGAATCCGTCCAGCGTTTTTCGACAATTAAATCCGCCAGGCCGATGTGATATTGATCTATATAGATATAAGTTTCGAAATAGTAAAGTATATATAAATACAAGTTTATTAATATAATACAATTATACACGTATAATAAATACTTGTTTGTGGAAACAATTGATGGATTTATAAATGAATGAGGCGATGTTTTGGCTCCATGTAAGTCTTTATAAGATCTAAAGTTACAGCATGAATTTCCGAAAGGAAAACAATATTTTATTAACTAAATTTCTATGGTTCGAAGGAGATAAATTGAAAAATGGACCTACCAAAATATTCCTGAACAAAAGTTTCTTTATAGCATGTTCTACCTCCCCTATAGAACAATATGTGTGTCTTGCTAAATCTAGTCATAATATTGAAAAGATGCATTACAGAATATATACCTATTCCGTCAAGCAAAATTTTGCGATGTAGGAACTATATACTTCCCCATTATTGTGAATATAACACGGGCTTCAAAAATATTAATGACGATGAACTATTTCTGAATCATATATCTATTTCAATAGTGGTCAACTTTTAGACTCCTTATAGAATAAGAATTGAATATGATATCTTGTGTATAAAATACTGAATAAACTAAAAATATACTAAATGAGATTGTATTGTCACATATTGCATGGAATTGTTTCTGAACCTGAACTGCCTCTTTCTTGTATCCTCTCAACAATTTAGACAGTTCAATCTACTAGACTGTTCTTTAGTTCTAATTTTGTTTTGGACAAATGCTTAATATATAACATTGTAAGGGGATTCTTGGTTGTAGTGGCTGAATAAACATTGATATAGTATTAAGGATAGTATAAAAACATATATTTATTCGCATCGAGAGACAAGTGGAAATAAGAAAGTATTTGATCATAATTCTGAAATTATTCAATATTCAATGAATAGCTAATATACATTCTGATAGAGAAGGCGCTAGATACCATTAACCTACGGTTGCAAGATCAGGAGAGATGCATTTTTAACATAGTATAGAATAAGGATATAATGGGAGATTCCTGAACTAGAAAGCATTACTTATTTAATATATAATAATTTAAATAATATAGAAGGAAAAACATGCGGGATAATTTTAAATGTCGGTCTCCAATCATAAGCCGCATTATATTGTATTATAAATTACTTTATATAATATTTACGAACGGAAAAATATGTCCAGAGTAGCCTAGTGGACATGGCATCTGCCAGGTAAGAGAAACACTGTGGGTTCGATTCCCATCTCTGGACACTTTTACTTTTCCGTTTATCATTACTCTTCACAATTCATCATTTCATACTTCATCCCTATGGTTAGAAATAATCGTTATTTCTCCTTAAAATAAATTTCGATTACTCGTTCAAAAGAAACACATGCGGGATAATTTTAAATGTCGTTCTATAAATAATATATATATATTATTTTATAGGTGATGGATTATTTAGACTTTCTTTTGATAATTATATATCCCGATTGAATGAACAAGTATTTGTTTTGTAGTCGTGAATATTGTTGAAATAGAATTGAAATATAATTTAGATCAGTGTTCACTTCAATTGAGCTGATAGCAATTAATATAAAACAAACGAATTAATGGTATGAATAAAATAATCTTGACAGTAGATTGCCTCAAGTTATTTTAACACAATTCTTAGAAATAAATACCATCACTTGAGTCCTTAATAAAAATAAAAACTTATTTTCCTATTTATATATTTAGACAAATAGCTTTGTTGAAACCATAAAAAAGGCAAACAACAGCAATGGATTAATATATTTAAAATGGCGCCATCTGGCGGTCGTTTTCACAGTGTTTGTTCCAGAATTATATATTTAAAAAATGGAAGCATCATTTAAACAAGATATATTCAAATATATATATATATAGAACTGCGTATGAATATATATATATATATATATATATATATATATATATGTGCATGTGGAAAAAAGTAAGAAAATATAAAATATATATATATATATATGTGCATGTGGAAAAAAGTAAGAAAATATAAAATATATATGTATATATCAAAAATAGAGCAATCTATAATTAAATCTTTAGAGAAAAATAAATTTTGGCGTTCGGCCAATCGAAATATTGGTGAATGAATATTTTACACTACAATATATACCTTTAAATAATCTAAATATATTTATATATATATGTTCATATTTTTATACTTGTGTGTGTTTTATATTTATAATAAAATTTTACAAATAATGTATAAGGCTAATAATATATATGTATATAATTATATTTTGATATTTTTCGCATGAATAACATCTATTTTATTTTATTTCAATTTAAAGCGCTATGTCCCATTGGGACACTTGCGATGTCATACATGTATGTCTTTACATTTGTCTATACATATATATGTTATATAAAAGTGTGTATTATTTAAAATGTTATATTAAGATATTATTCAAAATGTTATATTAAGATATTGTTTTATTTAAAATTATATTTCCTAGATAAAAATATTCTGTTAAATCGACCGCCAGAAGTCACACTTTGCATATAAAAACTCGTTGTTGTTATTCCCCGTTGGCCGACTCAAAACATTTGTACATTATGTAAATAAGCTTTTCATTTTTTTATTCTTACGCCTTAAGCCTGGCAGTACTTTTACCAAATTATGTCTTTTATGCATATCCCTTAGCTCAATTAAAGCAATATCTGATCAATACTATTTTTATTATTATTATTTCAAGAATTTTAACCACGACTGCATTACCATACCATAATCCTCAAAATGATCTAAATTCAAGCAGAATTTCATCTTTTCTTTATATAAGATATGTACAATAATTATAGGCCGTGAATAGAATAGACATATGATGTTAACAATGAGAAAGAGTGAAAAAAAAAAACGTGAAAAATAACTGTGTACAAAAGAAAGAAGTGTCTGGCAATATGTACAATAATCATATTATAAATTATCAGTTTATCAGAAGATATTTATTGCTATATAATTTAAAATATATCTACAAAAGGTATTGAATTTATTATACATTTCCTTACTGGAAATAAAAATACTTGGATCTGTTACTAATATTTTTTTTTCGATTCTGTAATCTTGAAAAACAGGACAATCTAGTAAAAGATGTATTGAGGTTTGTTCCTCCTGTCCACAAAAACAACTCGAGTCTTTCACAGCTTTAATTCTTTTTAAAAAGCTTCTGAAATTTCCATGAATAGAAATGAATTGAGAATTATGAAAGTTTGGTCGGAAATATTTTAGTATGTTGTTAGGGAAAAAGCTTTGAAAAGTGATGTGGATGAACGTATAAAAATAATTAAATATGAGTGATTGAATATTAGATCAATTTTTAATTTTAATTTTAGTTTTGCTTGGTTTGCATGTAAATATTCTTAAGGAAGAAAAATAAACTTTATTTCTTTTATAAGTGCAGACATCTTTTGTTTAATATAAATTCCTAGAAAATTATTTAAGCAGCAAAATAACAATGGCGACGAGACTTTCTTTCGAACCATATGTAATGAAAGAAGAATCTTTTGAAAATTATCTTCAACGATTCAAACAGTACATTTTTGTGAATGAAATCGAAGGTAAGAAGATTGTGCCTTTTTTTATTATGTCTATTGGAGCAAATACTTATAGTGTTCTAAAAGAATTAATCTCCCCTAGAGATGTTTGTGCATTAGAATTCGAAGAAATTGTTAGTGTTTTACTCACTCATTTTACACCTAAGCTAAATATCATTTTTGAAAGATATGAATTCAGCCAATTGGTTCAGGAACATGGCGAGAAAATAGAAGACTATGTCCTTAAATTAAAAAAACAAGCTAATAAATGTAACTTTGGCTTAAATATTGAAGAACACCTAAGGGATAAGTTCATTGCAGGAGTTTCTAATCAGGTTATTTTGAAAAGATTACTCCAAGAGCCTGAGCTGACTTTTAATATGGCAGTGAATATGGCTACCACAATAGAATCGGTAGATTGTAATGTGTTGAAAATGAAGTCTTATGCTGAAACTAAAGAAATAAACAAATTACATTCTAAATGCAAACATTGTGGAAAGATGAATCATCATTCGGACAAATGTTTTTTTAAAAATTCTTTCTGCTATTCTTGTAAACAATTGGGACATATATCAACTGTTTGTCATTCAAAATCTAAGAATGGATATTTTCAACCAAGAAAGAGAGGAATATCTAGTGAAGCGTCTGCCAACGGAGAATCATTTTCGGGAAAAAATGGTGAGTCCATCAATAATGTAGAATATTTGACTAATAAATTTGTGAGTATTTTGTATGTCTTCGAAATAAAATTCTTAGCAGAAATTGACACTGGTGCGGCTTTAACAACTATGTCAAAAGATCTATTTTTAAAATATTTTGAACATATTAAATTGTTTCCGCCTAAATGTTATTTAACCGATTATCAAGGAAATGGCATTTCCTCTATTGGAGAATGTAAAGTAGAAGTAAGATTTAAAAATAAAGTAGGCCATTTAAACTTAATAGTAACAAATATTAAAAATAATAAATTTCTCATAGGAAAAGACTGGATAGTATATTTTGATATGGTACAAATTAATGTCCAACAAAATAATTTTGATACTAATTTAATTTTTAATAAATATTATAAACTTTTCGAAGATATAGTCTTGCCAATAAAAGATATTTCCGTACACATTAATGTAAAAAATAATTTTGCGCCAAAATTTTATAAATTTAGACCTGCTCCCTTTGCTATTAGGACTTTAATTGAAGAAGAACTATTATTTTTATTAAATAATGATATTATTGAAAATGTAGTGGATAGCCCAATAGCTTCACCGCTGGTATGCGTCCCTAAGAAAAACGGCAAAATTAGAATTTGTGCGGACTTTAAAAGAACCTTAAATCCATTTATCGAGGATGTTAAGTATCCGATACCGAACATCGATAATGTTTTACATTCATTTTTTGGTAAAAGTATATTTAGTAAAATTGATCTTTCAAGCGCATATCATCAGATACTTCTAGACGAGGAATCTCAAAAATTAACAGTTATTTCTACCCATAAAGGCCTTTTTAAATATAAAAGGCTGCCCTTCGGTATCAAGTCCGGAGCGACTATTTTCCAAAGAATCATGGACAATATTTTGTCCGGTCTTAAAAATGTAATAATATATTTAGACGATATTCTTATAGCATCGTCTGATGTAAATGAGCATATTTCAGATATTGAAACAGTCATGAATAAATTATCGGATTTTAATTTTTCAATTAATAAAGAAAAATCTTTGTTTTTTGTTGATGAAATCAATTATTTGGGACATAGAATAAATAAAAATGGAATCTATCCCCTTGAGGATAAATTGGACAGTATAAAAAAATGTCCTAAACCGAGTAACATTTCAGAATTGAAATCTTTCTTGGGCATGTTGTCATTCTACAGTAAATTCGTTAGAAATTTATCCATACATGCAAATCCTTTATTCTCTCTATTGAAAAGAAGTTATAATTGGAATTGGAAAAATGAACATGATCAGGCTTTCGAAAAATGTAAAAATTTGATTAGTACAAAAACTTGTTTGACGCATTATTCGCAAGATTTACCTCTTTATGTTACTTGTGATGCATCAAATTATGGTATTGGAGGATATATTTCCCATATTGTAAACGGCATTGAGAAACCAATTACTTTTGTTTCAAGAACACTAAATGACACAGAAAAGAAATATTCCCAAATAGAAAAAGAAGGGTTATCAATATTCTTTACCTTAAACAGGCTAAAACAATTCCTTTACGGAAGAAAATTTATTATTAATACAGATCACAAACCATTACTAGCCATTTTTGGCGATAAAAATAATTTACCAGCCTTAGTGGCAAATAGATTACATAGATGGTCACTCTCAATATCAAATTTTAATTTTTAAATTAAATATACTAAGGGAACTGAAATACCTCTTGCAGATTTTCTTTCAAGATTTCCAAATCCTGAAAAAGGGGAGAAGGAAGAGGAAATGGGAGAAATATTATTAATAGAAAATTCGATATTAGATTACGTCTTGGTATCGTACAAAACCCAAGAAGATCCAACTCTTAGAAAACTATATAAGTTAGTCAAGTATGATAAGTATGATATCGAATCAGAGGTAGATATAAAACCTTATAATAGAATTAAAAACGAGATAACAATAGTAAGAAATTGCCTATTTTTTGGAAATAGAATGATCATCCCCGATTCCTTAAGAGAATATGTTTTGAAAATCATTCATGAAAATCATATTGGAGTAAATAAAATGAAGACTCTGGCCAGAAGTTCTGTATATTGGCCGGGAATGGATGAGCAAATTGAGAAACTGTCTAAAAGCTGTAGCACTTGTATGGAAAACACATCAAAGCTGCCAAACCAGGAATTCACTGAGTGGACTCCACCGAACAAAGTTTGGAAGATAATTCATCTCGACTATTTCTATTTTGCGGGAAAAACTTTTTTGATATTAGTGGATGCGCATTCTAATTGGATAGAATGTCAAATAGTTCCAAATACATCGGCGGGATTCTGCATAGACTTTTTGAGAGAATGTTTAGCGAGATATGGTATCCCGGAGGTGGCGGTAATGGATAATGGGCCCCCGTTTAGAAGTTATGAAATAAAGACATTTTTCGAAAGAAATGGCATACATGCGATGTTTAGCCCCGCTTACCATCCGGAGAGCAACGGACTAGCGGAAGTGTCTGTAAGAGAGATAAAAAAAAGCTATGAAAAGAATTATTTCGGAGAAAAGAGAATTACCCCTTGAGTTTGCTTTGATAAAGGCATTATATGCATATAGATTGAGTCCTTTGACTAGAACGGAAAAATCCCCTGCTGGAATATTTTTAAATCGCGAGATTAGAACAAAGATTTCCATGTTGAGCAAGAAATCAGTAAGAGTGGGGAGATTGAAAAATAAAAAACAGAACAATAGCTACAAAATAAATGATAGAGTAAGATACAGATAGATGGAAAGAGGAAAACCGAAATGGATATTTGGGATTGTAAAGAGAATAGTGGGAAGCAACAGCTGTATGATAGAAACTGATGGAATTGAAAAGAAAGTACACACTAACTATATGAGGAGAAGTATGGAGAGAAAGGATGTTTCATCATCAGAAGAAGGAATAAGCTACCCAAGGCCTCAGACGTCCCCTGACTCCTGCTACAATAGTAGCAGAATCTACACCTGGACCACCGACTGAATCTACACCTTCCCGGAGATATCCACTACGAGAGAGGAGACCACCGGATAGATATGTACCTTAATGAGTATTGCTATCTTAAAAAAGGGGGAGTTGATGTGGATGAACGTATAAAAATAATTAAATATGAGTGATTGAATATTAGATAATAATTGAATATTAATTAATTTATTTTTCTATTGTTTTTTGACCAAGAAAAGGTAAATTCATTCTGTCAAGAGATATGTAAATTGTGTTCGTTCAATTTTTAATTTTAATTTTGCTTGGTTTGCATGTAAATATTCTTAAGGAAGAAAAATAAACTTTATTTCTTTCATAAGTGCAGACATCTTTTGTTTAATATAAATTCCTAGAAAATTATTTAAGCAGCAAAATAACAAAAAGTTTCATTTGTGTTGTTCTTTAAAGTAGCCATTTTAAATTCAATAAAATCCGTTTATAATCTATGATTATATACATTTATTATAAATATACAAGTTAATATATAATTTTATAATAGTACATTGATATATTACATAGAATCAAAATTACTTTTATAATCATAAAAGATCATGACGCGTAAACCTTCTCTAGTCAACTCCATTTTATCTGATGCAATGTTTAGAAATTACCGCTGCCGCTGTAAAAAGAGTCGCGCCCTCTATTATCATTGTTGTTAATATTTTATGAAAAATATTTATATTAGGTAAAGAAGACATGTAGATTTTAATGGTATAATTTATATTTTAATATTCTAATTAATTAAAATTTATTGCAAAAACCTTTGAAGTGACCTTTGAACGTGAAAAATACCGTATTAAATATTATTGAATATGATGAATAAACAGAAGGTTAAGTATTATAGAGGTTATGAGAGCCATATTTCAGGATATAAAAGTTATTTTAAATCCCTTACACAAAATTGTCAATAAATATTTTCTCTGAGAAAATATATTTGGGAAAATAAGAATTTGACCAACTTAAGGGATATAGATCACAAAAAATTCTCGTTTTTCGTTTAAACCCTCGAGACAGAGGCACTTCGTCACAGTTTCAATTTGCAACAGATGATGTGTCCTCTTACAGTGAGCGGGAAATGGGAAATTATACGATAGAAATACGTTCTTATACTTCTCATGGCAATTTTACTCCGGGGTATTAAGTAGCGTATAAATATTTGATGGCGTATAGAATGTATGAATTGATTCCATCTACTTCTTGATTAATGTTTATTACTTCTTGTGTGAACAGATTGGGGAATGATTCAGACCTTTAGGTGCTTTAAAAATTGCTAAAAATATCACCTTAGTACTGTTCGAATAATTTCATAACCAATATAATTTTAATATATCAACTTAGCACCTCCTTTCGCTGAAAATCTTAAACATATTCTAACAGATACTTTTTGCTTTAAAAACGCATGTATAAATAAAATTTATATCTAGAGTGTGTGTCCTCTTGCACCCCCTATCTTCCATTTTTATTCATTTCAGGGTAAGGGCCATATATAAAAATATACATTAAATATTCAAATGAGAAAGAGAGTAGCGTTGTGTGAAATATATATATATATATATGATTATATTTGTCAATATATAGTTTTATTTTCGCTTATCCCAAGTACACGTGGTACAGGCCATGATAATCATGGTGGGTAGAAGAAGGCGACTTATTTTACTGTAATTGCACCAAATGTCTACACCTGTGAAAATCAGTTCTACTTTGCAATTACAAATGTGCCAGAGCCCTGCTTGGTTACTTGCACTCGCTGGTGGAGTTGAACTTTTGCAAGAATCGGGGGTCATTGGAGCTTTTTTTAAACAGAAAAACGTGTCCAATGCGGGAATCGAACCCGGGTCGTAGCGGTCGAAAACCAACGGTTTAGACCATCCTTCCAGGTTTATAACCTAGTTGTATCTATCGATGGAAATTGTCATTAATTGTCACGCTACATTTCAATGACATATAAATAAAAACAATATATACAGAACTTACACTGAAATTAATAAATTAATTAAGAGAGAGCATGGCTCATTAGTAGTGAGACTCCTCTAGCGAAACCGCTGGATGAGCCAAGCCCTTTCTTTATTCATTTATATTTATTCATTACAGCGTAAGAGGCCAGTAGGAATGTGATTTTAATTATATATTTTTACAAAAATTCATAGAGGTGTAAAATAGTAGCAATTTTATCAACATTGTATTAGCAAAGTTTTATTGAGATTACCTTTATTTGTAGTAGTATTATTATTAGTGGTGATGGAATAATTCATTGGTAGTTAGGTAATAGTTACACACTATATATATATGTTAAAATATAAACGACTTCCACTTCTATATTGCAACTTGTTATCCCCATTTTATATTTTTATTTGCCTATATTGATAGATTTTCATTTTTAATCGATATTTTCGTTTTTAAAGTCACTATATAAGAAAATCGATATAAAATAATTCAGGCACCAAGTACGAGTTGTCCAACTCATATGAAAACACTTTGACAAAGTAGTTTCGACCAAACATTATTGAAATATAGTGGCCTAGTTAAGCAAAGCAAGAGCTCCGGTGCATCTGAACTTCGAATCCAGCACGAGTGTTCTAAACTCATTATTCACTGCGGTACAAGGTTATTTTCAAAATTTCCTTTCAGTGTTTTTTTTTGCAGTGAGTAGTCTATTTCTACTGTATCAATGCCACGCTGAAATATTCGTGATCATTAAGAACATATGTCAGAGTTTGAAAGAGGACGTGTAATTCAATTGAATAAGTCCGGTTGGTCAAATCGACGTATCGCCCGACATCTTCGTCGAGGAGTTCCAGCTATTAGACGATATTGGAAATAGTGGATCAACAAAGAAGAATGCAATGTCAGGACGGCAGCGGTCGACCAAGGGACAACACAGAAGTGAGGACAGAGGAATTGTCAGAACGGCTGTCGCAGCACCGGATTCGCGTTATCTACCATTCCAAAGTGTAACCGGCACACAAGTGCCCAAAATTACCACCAACAGACGATTTAAATCCTAAAATAATAGCTCGCCAACCGTTACGATGCCTACCCCTCACACTCGTACAATGACTACAAAGGTGTCGGAAGAGATCAACTTGGAACTGCGCTGATTGGGGGGACTTATCGTCTTTAGTGAAAAGTCACGTTTCTTACTGTGTCCTGACGACCGTCGCAAACGTGTCTGTAGACGTGCTGGCCTTACTTTAGAACACCACACAGGTCCACAACAGAGCGTTATGGTCTGGGTGCTTTTTCATTTGATTGCAGGTCCCCAATGGTAGTAATTCCTGGCACCCTGACAGAACAATAGTACGTATATGATATTCTACGGCCTGTGTTTTGTTACCGTTTTTCTCACACTACCCCGGGCTTATTTTTCAACAGAAAAATGTCCGGCCACACATGGTACGTGTTACTATTGTTTGTCTACCCCGAACTCTTCAGTGACCAGAAAGTTCGTTTGATCTCTCATCCATAGAGAACATCTGGGACGTGGGGGGTAGGTGGAAGGATGGCCCCCAATTCTTGCAAAATTCCAACCCCATCAGCGAGTACAAGTAACCAAACGGGGCTCTGGCTCATTTGTAAGTACACAGATTAACTGATTTTCAAATGTGTAGACATGAGGTGTATTTACAGTAAAAGTAGTCGCCTACTTCTACTCACCATGATTATCATGGCCTGTACCACGTGTATTAGGGATAAGCAAAAATTATATATATATATAAACATCTGGGACGTAATGGGAAGGTGATTGCAGCCATATCTACTATTCAGCCCGACAGTTGGAGATAATTTAGAGACTATACGTGGATGACGCGCTGCGGCAGTTGACTCTATCCTTATTTAAAGAGTACCAAATGCAATTTTCTAGCAAAGTAACGCCCGATTTGACACAGGAATCATTATCCAAAATTGCTTGAATGAAACCTTGGTGCTTCCATGACCACCAGTCTCTACTGATTTCTCACTTATAGAACACGATTCGACTTCGTTTTCGTGAACTGCCACAACAACGTTCAGAAGATGAACTGTGGTTGATGGTTGAAATGAAATGGGCAGTCATCCCTCAGGGCACCATCTTCATTGAGTCAGTACCAAGACATGTTGCTGCTTGCATAGCCGCCCGAGTGGTCTCACAACATATTGAATGGACGGCAATACCTCTAGGTGTATTCTGTTCTGATAAAGATAATTTATTGTTCATTACTGTTGTGCTTTATGCATAATCTCACAACCTTTCTCGGTCTGATTCTTGGCATCGAAAATTCAAACCCACGTAGTGCAACATTACCATTTAAAAAAAACTAATAAATATATTCAATATTACCAGAACAGTAACTCGTCACGCATGAAGTGGAGAAATAATTAACCCAGAAGGTAATTTAGATGTTCTCATTCAAAATAAAAATATATTTAAAGCAATAGTTACAAAAATGGCTGAAGTTTAAATTTAATATTTCGTTAAACCTAAAAATATCTTAAGAGAAATTGTAATAATATCTTCAAAATTGATAGATATATTAAAAATATATATGTTGTTTTATTAAATGGAAAGTCTTTAGAATACAAGATCTATATTTCATTCTTAAAGTGCGATACGCTATTAACGATTTACAAATATCTCCGATGAAATGATTTAAAAATTATTTTAATCAATAGTTTATATGTTAGATGCTTATTTTCGTGAGAAAATCCTCACAAGGGCAGCATTACTAATCTACACATTAAATATTGAAGTTATAATTAATATTCCAATTGAAAGTTACTAATAAATGTTCACATATCCCCACAATAGCGCATATATTATTTTCCGCTACATTCCGCTTATGGGATTTCCTTCTGATGGAATTTAAATTCAGGGAAATTAGATGTAGTGGTGTTTTGTCCATCCATAGAAAAGGGGATGCCATTGCTCCGTTAGTCAGTCACATTTCAGAGTACCCTGTTCACGGTTACTGTAGCGGCTTGGGACTCACGACACCGTTCCTTGCCTTACAGGGCAGTCCCTTACGTGTGCTGCTTCTCCCACCCACCGCGTAGAGGAGGGGTTGGACTACTGGGCAGGCCAGGAAAATTAGATGAATACCTTAATAGATGACAGACAGTAAAACTTCAATAAAATGCTCAAGAATGCTTCTAGTATATCTAAGAGATGGGTTAGTTAAATTCAAATCATTTTATATTTTGACACAGAAGTAATCGCTCATCTAATAGTTATGTAATGGAACAGTAATATATTCCGAGAAGGATCAATAAAGGTCTTCCTTTAATTATAAGCGCACACAGGGATGAAGGAGAAATAGAAAAGTAAAGATTTACCATTATCCAACTTGGAGAAATAATTAGTTTCAGAATAATCCGTTACATCTTCCACAAATTCTATCCTTAGTTTGTTGCCCCGCTTAGCACAACTTTACCATTCAATTTAACTAGTGACAAGTATAAAGTGATGGTAATCTTCTTAATAGGGATTAACTATTCTTAACTATTTTACTTTCTACTTATTTTTTTACCTTCGCGCGTCAAACTGTGTGTAATTATACCTTGTGCAAGTATCCTTGAAGTTTCGGATTAACCTCAGTTTGCTATGGAAATTACATTTTTGTTACTCTCCCCCCTCTCTTTATTACAATGTTATATAGATTGTTAGGAAAAATAGTTATATCACTGTATTTTATAGTTAGAGGTTAATTTGCCACGATGTAAGAAGTTATGCAACTTTGTGAAGTAGACTGACAAAGTAGACCCCCATGAGAGACCATCCAAACCTACCTATTCTCCAGATATATCCCGAAAAAGGTCGTTGATCAAACGGTTGAATTATAATGAAGTAAATAACCTTTTAACAAAGGTAGGGTACGGAAAATTCTATATTCAATCAAAATTTCAGAAGCTTTCTTCTATTCTCTTTATCAGCGAAACATTAAGCAAATAATAATTTTTTTTTTTGGCATTATTAAGGTCTAAAGTTTAGCTGAGAAAAGACATACCGAAACCTTATCGCAATTTGATTAAATAATAATATTGGAATAAGTTACATTTGTGGTGCAATCTTCCATTTATCGCAACCTGCGATATACATAAGTGCGTAACAACACACAAACTACACTACATGACATTTTAAATGCGAAATCGAGAATAAGTGAGCATAAAGGCATGCAAAGAAACACTAAACGAACGATATACGATTTTTATATTAAAATGAAAGGCCTAACACAGAGCTAGAACAACGTCATCTTAGTGGATTATAGGACTACCGCAGGTGGGATCACCGTAGAAGCAATTTTAGGCATAGAGTAATTGAGATTACGATGTTTTTTTTTTGAAGAATTGCTCTCCTGTCAACTACTTTTCATAGTTTGATTTATGGCGAAGGTGACTGTGGCAAGATGTACAAGTAGTGTACAATCAGGTCCCAGATGTGTTCGATTGGGAAAAAAGACGTGGAGTATGGAGGTCAGGGATGCATCTGTATACCTTGAATAATATTTTGTCTGATGTTGTCATTGTGTGGCCGGGTGTTATACTGATGGTACAGGGAACCTTCAAAATGTTAGAGGAATGTCACAACATATCACCCACCTATCGTTAAGTTGTAATAAGGCCTTGAATACGAACGAAAGATGACCTACTATCGTACACGATGTCGTCCCAAACCCAGATGCTACACTATGTCGGGAATTTCCCAAGATGATGATAGATTCGATCTCCAACCACTTCGGCACTACTGTTGAATACAGCGGATATCATTGGAGAAAAGAAGGTGACTCATCTGAGAAGCCGCCCATAAACCATTCGATTGTTCACGTCTCTCTAGCCCGTCACAGTTGACGACGAGGCAGTGAAATCAATGGAAGACTTCAAAACTGACGTCATGCTACTAGAAAACAATTGACGAGAGATAGACTACTCGAGATAGGACATAAATAATGTTCTAAACATTCTACAGAATGGGGATAGAAATGTCTTCTGGGCTGCCACCACATGTGGAGGATGACCAGGCGTTGCTCTAGCCGAACTGACACCTCTCAAACTTGACACGTTTCCATGTTTGTGTTTAGAGGCGCGTCAGCTGAGACAACATATTTACTCAACAGGCCTTCTTTTTGCCCAATCATCATGTTCATTCTAAAATTGCCCTCTGGAACTCCTGAAATTGGCAGTAACCTGACATTCACTGCTTTTTTCCGCGTCCTAAGTCGTAACTTGCTTAACGGGAAATCTGATAGCTGAAAAGAAGGTGATATAACATTAATAGTTCTTACCAGCAGTGAGGACATAATAGGTCATAATATGTAAGCCAGAGATCTCCTGAACGTATCTTTGACAATACCTGAGTAATTATATATACCCCAATAAATAGCCAAATTTTATATATTTACTAGCGGATGTAACCGGCTTCGCCCGGGTTTTACCCGAGTAAAGGTTTGTCTAACGAACATTTGTTAAAACAATTCTCTATAAACTTATAAAAAAATAATAGATATATTTTGATAATTTGAAACTCATAAATTTGAATCTCTCGATAAAGTGAACATTTTTCCCGGTCCCTTGAAAAATACTCGATAAGTTGAAAAAAATCAATATTAATTGGTTCCCTCGGTAATTGAAAATTAAAGGAATAGTATCTTTGCCTTGGAATTGTATCATTATTCTTGTCTCAAATAAATTGCCTTGTCATCCTGAACTTTGTCTTTCCTAATTTTCGACATTACAAAATCATCATTTTATCTATTCTCCCAATATATATGTTGTAGATAAATGATAAAACTAACTTTGACTTGTGCGCAATTAATAGGTAGAAAATCTTACTTTTAATAAATAATCTTTAAGATAATAAACTTAGTGATAATAAAACTTATAGATAAAAAACCTTGTTATCATCGTCGCAATGGGGGCGCTGCTTATGAGTTAAACCTACAAATCTGCAAATAACTCTAAGGATATTCAAGATATTCAAGAAATTAATTTTCAAAAACCTTCCCGGGGATATACCTAATAATATCCCAAAATTTCAAGGCGATTGGATGTATGGTTTTTGAATCTATAGAGAACAAACATACAGACAGACAGACATTCAATTATATATATATATATAGATTACAAGAAAAACTAAGATATTCAACTATCCTAATATCCCGATTTTCCAAAACGCCTTTAGTCTCAGAGAGGAATAATCGCTGTATTACATTACAGAGCAGCAGGTTACATCCCCGAGGATTACAACTCCACAAAATCCCAAATGGCCAGTACCTTGTGTTCTTTGATAGGTAATTGGCAATATTCCATACATCGATAATAACCGCAGAGATTAGGTTTTTATCATTTCTCCTCAATAGAATAAGCAAAAACGATAAATTACAATCATAATTGGAATAATATTTGATTTTTTTTTTCAGAATAAAGACATCTATAAGTGAACCATACATATGTTGAGCCACCCACCAGCTACAATAAAACATATTCAGACAAGAAAACATTCTGTAATTGCGTTCAATTCCGTTTCTAATATCATACAGGCCTTTAAAGTTTATTACAATGTCAAAAGTAGTTCCTGATTTGGGGCGAATATAAAGATATCTCATTATAAAGTTTTTGATTGCTTCGAAAAATATATAATTCAGGAATTTTTACCTCAATAACTAATAATAGGTATTTTGTGAAAAAACATCATATAAAAATAGTTTTGTGAATTATCCTTTTTTTAATATAATATAAAAATAATGAATTATTTTATTTTTGAAGTGTTAATATACAAAAATTTTGTCACAACCATTTTCTTTCTCGGGAAACCTCCTATTGGCGTCCTTTTCATGAACGACCACGTATTCGAGCGACCTCCTGTACTAATCTAGTAAAACCTGCTATAAGAAACCACTTCCAAGAGAGAATAGGTTTACATATTGTGCGGCATCATGTTCATGAGCGTATTATTTATTCTTATTTGAAAACCTAATTCAGATTCATATATTATATAAATCAATTATTCTCTTTCTCTCTCCGACTGGCTCATTGTTGTACCGTTGGAAACTAGATTTTTATAAAAGGTCGCAATAATTTTGGAATAGCTCTATATTTATTAATATATATCAATATTAATTTATTGATATATGTATATATAGATGTATATATTGTATATATTATAAAACTATTTTAGAGGCGTAATATTCTTTTTAAAATAAAACAATTTCTACTGTCCTTACTGCGATGGAAAAATTAAAGGGAGGGCCTGGCTCATCAATGGTGAACCCTTCCAGCGGTTTCGCCAGTTTAATCTACCATACCGCTGTTATATTGCATTTTTGGAACTTCCTTTTATAGGTGACTGTTGTAAGACTCTTGGAATGGGTATTTTAGAAGAACTATGGACATAAGCTTTTAGGACAGCAGAATTAAATATAATTATAAATATATAATATGCTTCGAGCAATCGCTCTTCCGCAAATATCCAATTGTGTCTTTTATTAGAACAATAATGGTACGATGTACTATTGTATATATAATATATAATACCAATATTGTATATATAATGAAAATACTTTTGATATATCGAGCAAAATGATTAATGTGATTTCGATCGAAAACTTACTTCAATGTATAAATAATTATTTATGATTTCAAAAAAGCTAGTAAATAACCACATAAAAATTTGAAAAAGATGGCCGTATCTGTGGGCCCTGCCTATGCGCACGCTAAAGCGAAAATATTAAAATGAATAGCGCATGCGTCTCTTTTTCTCCGAGATATATTCTGACAAATTCTATTTTAGATTGCACTTAGAAATATGGTTTGAATATAACAACGTGTCATCAATCTGTTAAAATATTAAATAAATTTAATATATAGCGTTAATATATATATATTTTTTTAAATTTGAATTTATAACACCATCAATAAAAAGATGAAAAAGATCTAGAAAGGGCTTGGCTTATCAAAGGTGAACCCTCCCAGTGAATTTGCCAATTTTAACTATTAGATCGCTGCAATTATTTAATCAATTGTTTTCTTTATATCGTCGGTATTTAGCTTTGTGATTGAAAAATTGAGATTTTCAGAAACTATTAAGATAAATGGATTTTGTGTTTTTTTTTTGGAACTTATAAACATTTTTGCGCCGACTCACTTTTTCAGCTTAAAGGACAAACACAAAGCACATAAGGCCGTTAACAATTTTACTTATCTAGATGAAGAATTCTTCCTGATTTGAAATTAAACGAAAAAACATAGTGAAGGAAGACGAGTTTCTTTTATTTATGCATAGGTGCAAGCTTTCGGGTTCTCGCCTGTTGAAGGGTTTTTACCCGAAAGCTTGCACCTATGCATAAATAAAAGAAACTCGTCTTCCTTCACCATGTTTTTTCGTTTAATTTTACTTATATTTAGCCATTTTCAATTCGACCTCTTCCAACGTTGGCGCAAGGAGAGACCACCTTTGGCTAGAGCAGAGGAATAGAAGTCCTTTGGAAATTTATAGATGTAGATGACCACCTATCTTACAAAGTAAATATTTTATTATTTTCTCATTTACCTTTGTGTTTAAACATAGAAATTTTCTCTAGAAAGCTAATTAATAAAAGCTATATGTATAAGCATACCATCTACTTGTATTATTGGAGAGATCTGAATATTCATAAAGCGTAGGGTTCTTTAACTTTTCCTACTGCCTTCCTACAATGATATAAATACCATTATTTATATGCAACTCTAGCTAAATAGCGGTTAAAACTTCCAGCATTTCCACCGGTTTACTCCAACGTGTCCCCCTAATATTGTATTTGCAGTTTTGAATTTATATCGGTACTGAAGATGAACTCTTTGGAAAGGTATTTCACCCACACAGCTTTATTAAGACCACCAGTCTTATACAGATTCACTGCAGAAAGGAAGCATAGATGGAGCTTCTATACTTCAAGCAGCTCAGAACCCAACAACCTCCAGGTCCGACGCATGATCAGTGGCCATAGACTCCAACATGCATAGGTTAGCATATCAATGGAAAGGCCAGTGTGGAATCAGCCGCGTTTTAGTCTTCACTTTCAAAGAAGCTTTGAGAGGACAATAGGAAATAGAAAGGAAATGAAGATTGAAAAAAACATAATGAGTAAGATAAGTTTATATTATTATTTTTGAGGTGAATATATTCTTAATGTATAAATACATATATAAATTGTTTAACAGCAATATTTAACAACGCAACCAAGCACAAAAATAATTAATATAAACTTATAAATATACAAAAATAATGATATAAACTTATCCTATTCATAATGTTTCTCATTCACTCTTCATTACTTTTTAGTTATATTGATTCACAGTAAGAATTGCATACATTTCTCTTTTAAAATTATATCTACAATTTTTTTAAATTTCCAATATTAACAATAATACAATATTTATTTATATAAATGTGTGAAAAATAATAAAAATTAAAATAATAAAAAGGGCAGGTGTTTGTTATTAAAATCAAAAAAGGCATATCCTGACCGCTTATCAAAATCAAAAAAGGCATATCCTGACCACTTATCAAAATCAAAAAAGGCATATCCTGCCATCAAAAGATTCATGTGAACGTGGTCGGGATATGGCTTCTTTTATTTTAATACAAATATATTATATAATCTAAAAACTCAAATATTTCTATATTTTAAAATATAAATATTGTCGCGAGGAAAAATAATTAACTAGGCCTTCGAGTTACTTTAAATATTTATTTAATGAGTTATATGCGAGATTTTAAATATAAAATAAGAGTTACTATTTACATGAGCCAAACCGTCCCAGCCGTTAGAGCAAGAGTGGAGAACTGAGATATTTCCTCCTTCCACGTGACGCCACTGTTTTCCCCGACCGGTCGGTCCAGATAAGAGGGAATACCAGGAAACTCTGTCCTCCTGAAATCACTCCCTCCACAAGAGAAACAGCGTCCCGCTGTTTAATAGTCGGTCACATGACCCTGGGCAATCTGTTCTTGGACTTCAGGGTCGTGGTAGGGCTTCATTCTCACTACATGGACGATATCTTGGGTTTTTCGTCTTCTCCTAGTATTCGTCACGCCTTCTACTTGATAATTTACACTCGATATTTTTCTGATCACTCGATAGGGTCCGAAATATCTCTTCAATAACTTCTCCGACAAGCCAACGGTACGGACTGGGGTGAACACCCACACCAAATCACCTTCCTTGTACGTCACCTCCTGATGCTTCTTGTCGTAGCGTTCTTTGTCTTTGCTCTGAGCCTGCAGGATGTTAAGACGGGCTAACATTCGTGTGTCTTCAGCGTTGGTCACAAGATGGCCCACATAATCTTCTGCAGTTCCTGCCGGCTGGTACGGCAGTATAGAATCCAGCGGTGTTTCAACTTCTCGGCCGTGGACGAGGAAGAACGGGCTGTATCCTGTTGTCACTTGTCGAGCGGTATTGTAGGCTAAGGTCACATATGGTAGGATGCTGTCCCAAATTTTCTGATCAACGTCAACATACATCGAGATCATGCCAGTTAGGGTCTTGTTGAGTCTTTCTGTCAAACCATTCGTTTGAGGGTGGTATGCCGTGGTGAATCTGTGAATTGTTTCGTTTAGATTATTTATTTCTCGTATGGTCTGAGACATGAAATTTCTTCCTCTGTCCGTGATGATTTCCCGAGGAGCGCCGTGCTTGAGTATGATGTCTTCAATAAGGAAGGTTGCTAATTCAGTAGCTTCCGCTGTTGCCGCGGCCTTTGTTATCGCAAATCTGGTGAGATAATCAGTCGCGACTATTATCCATCTATTTCCCGTGTGAGATATGGGAAATCTTCCCAGATAATCAATTCCTATCTTTTGAAAAGGCGAGGTCGTTGGAGGTATTGGGACTAGTAGTCCAGGGGGTTTCTGAGGCACGCCCTTCCTTCGCTGGCATTCTTTACAATGAGCAATGTATTGGGAAACTGTCCTATAAAGTCCAGGCCAATAGAATCTCTTTCTAACGCGGTCATAGGTCTTGGCAAATCCCAAATGACCGGCCATTGGAGTGTCGTGGACATCTTTGAGAATTTCGTGCCTCATCTGTTTTGGGACTACTAGCAGCCATGGTTTGCCCTCAGGGTCGTAATCTTTCTTATAGAGAACGCCTCCAATCATCTGATGCCCTTTTAAATTTTCATTGGAAAGTTTTTCACGGATCCCAACCAAATGAGGGTCTTTACTTTGTTCTTCTGCAATGTCTTGGATGGAAGTAATGTGCCCTTCTATCTCTGCGGTGTCAGCCAAGGGGCTTCTTGACAAACAATCAGCGTCTTTATGCTTGCGTCCGCTTTTGTAAACGATGTTTATGTCGTATTCTTGTAGTTTGAGGGCCCAACGGGCTAAGCGGCCGGATGGATCTTTCAAGCCTACTAGCCAACATAGCGAGTGATGGTCGGTAACCACAGTAAATGGTCTGCCATATAGGTACGGGCGGAATTTACCAAGGGCCCAAACAAGTGCGAGGCATTCCTTTTCTGTAGTGGAATAATTCTTTTCCGCTTTGGTTAGTGTTCGTGAGGCATAGGCTATAGGTCTCTCCGCGTCATTCTGGATTTGAACAAGAACTGCCCCTAAACCATAACCGCTTGCATCAGTATGGACATGAGTTTCCGCACCTTCTACGAAATGTCCTAACACAGGCGAAGATCCCAATTCCTGTTTGAGAATCCGGAAAGATTCATCTTGTTCTTCTCCCCAAATGAATTTTTCGTCTTTCTTTAAAAGGCTATTCAAGGGTCGAGACTTGTTAGCATAACTTTTGATGAGGCGTCTATAGTACGAACTTAACCCAAGAAAACTTCTGGTCTCACTGATATTACGGGGTTTTGTAAAGTGGACAATGGCTTTCACTTTTTCTGGGTCTGGCTGCGTTCCAAATTCATTAACGACGTGCCCAAGGAAAGTTATTTGTCTCGAGGCGAAATGGCACTTTTTATAATTCAGGCACAGCCCGGCCTGCTGAATGCATCTCAAAACTTTGTATAAACGTGTTAAATGTTCTTTAAAGGTCGATCCATAGACTACAATGTCGTCTAAGTAGCATAAACACATGTCCCATTTCAATCTCCGTAGGACGTTGTCTATCATTCGCTCGAAAGTTGCTGGTGCATTGCATAGACCGAATGGCATTACATTAAATTCATAAAGCCCATCTGGAGTGATAAATGCCGTTTTCTCCCGGTCCTTATCGTCTACTTCGATTTGCCAGTAACCCGATCTCATATCCATAGTGGAGAAGTACCTGGATCCAGAGAGGGTGTCCAGCGCGTCATCGATACGAGGGAGAGGGTAAACATCTTTCTTTGTAATTTTGTTTAGACGACGATAGTCGACACAGAATCTCAACGAGCCGTCCTTCTTCCTCACTAATATAACGGGAGAGGCCCATGGACTTGATGATGGCCGGATGATTTTAGTCTCCATAATTTTCTCCACTTCACTCTGAATGACACTTCTTTCGGCGGGAGACACTCTATAAGGACGCTGTCTGACAGGCGGACAATCACTCGTATCGATTTTATGCTTTATTTCGCCAGAGACAGGGGAGCTCTTTTTCTCAAAGTTGAATATATCAGCAAACTCATTTAGGCTCGTGAGTAATCTGTTTTTCTTTGTTTCCTCCAAATCAGTAGAAATCATTTAAATTAAACATTCTCTCACATCTGGGGAAGTTACTTCGTATTTTCCAGCTATTTCAGAACAAGCGTCAAGATTAGATATGCTCCCTACTTCTAGATCTTGCATTGTTCCTACATTCATGTCCGAAGGTATCACTTGAGACTGGTGAGTACTCTTGGTCACCCATAACACCGCTCTGCCATGTAAGAACCTAACGACGGAAGAGGGAATAAAAAGTCATTTTTCCAACTGCAGGCGTTTGGAACCTGTAACGACTACATCTCTGCTGCCAAATACATCCTGGTTGGTGACAACTATCTTGCCAAAAGATTTCGGCGGTATGACACAGTCCAAAGCAGCACAAAGTTTCAGGTCTTTCCATTCGTAGGATTTTTCAGCTTCGCTTAAATACAATTTGTTTTTCCCACAATCTATAATGGCATCTGTGGCTCTGAAGAAATCCCAGCCCAGTATAACATCGTGGCTACATTCAGCGGCTACTACAAAAATAATATCGAGTCCTTTGATTTGAACTTCTAAAGAGCACTTACCAAGGGTCACGATAGGCTTCTTGTCCGCGGCTCTTAGAAGTGGTCCATTTTCTTTAAAAACTGGGGCCTTTATAGAACGTCTGAAAGCTTCGGAAATTACTGAGTAATCAGCGCCGGAGTCCACAATATAATGTACACAATATATAGTCCACAATATATCCAGTTATTTTCCATTGTAGCGGCTATACGACAGGGAGGATTTTCGTCTGTGGCGGCCACACCTCCAGAGGGCGCGCCATCTAGTTTTCCTCACTGCGGCGACTGGGTGAGCGGCTGGGACGGCGAGCAGGGGATTGTGAGGTTTTTCTGGGAGCTTGGAATCTTCCGCGGTGGGAATATGGCGACGGGTTTCTAAATCTTCCTTGGGATAGTTCGCTTCCTGATTCGCCCATGGTGTAATTTTCCGTTCTTGGTCTTCCGAAATCGACTGTTTCTCTTCCAAGTCTGGCATCCGCAAAAGCTTGGCGTCTATCTCTGCAATAACGTGCAACGTGGCCAGGGCGCCCACAGTGGAAGCAGATCGGTCTGTCATCTTCAGTACGCCACTGAGTCCTTTGATTATTTGGTGGCCCTTCGGTTCTTCGTCGGTAACCTTTATCGTTCTGGGGGAGGTATTGTCGCCGAGGGCGGAAGCTCTCGGGCTGACGAGGGGCAGAGATAGGAGCCAATGTTTGCTGGATTTCACTACGGATGACATCCCGTAGGTCGGGAGGTGGAGTGTCGATATCCTGGGCGGCAAATGTAGAAGGAGGAGCCATAAACTTCTGAACCTCCTCTCTTACTATTCTTCTAATCAGGGCTTCTAGGTGCTCAGGTTCAGCGGTCGAGATGGTGGTCACATTGGGCAGAAGGTTGAACCTGGGAGGTGCAACACGCATCCTCTTGAATGCCTCGAATCGGCGGCAGAACGCAACAAATTGGTCCACCGTGCCGATGTCCTTTCCAATAAGTGCCTGATACCCTTCCTCCGCTACGCCTTTAATCAGGTGGCTCACCTTTTCTCCTTCCGACATTCTGGGGTTGCTCTGTTTACAAAGAAGGAGGACTTCTTGTATGTAGCTCTCGACGTTTTCCCCACTCGTCTGCGCTCTAGTTCGAAGAATGTTCTCGGCTTTTCTAGCCGTGTCTTCCTTGTTCCCAAATATTTCACAAAACTTTATCTTAAATTCCTCCCACGAATTCAAGATTTCCTCAAAGTTTTCGAACCAGCACTTCGCTGTGCCAGTGAGGTAGAAAATGACGTTGGCCAGACACATGGAGTCATCCCACTTGTTGTAACGTGCCACACGCTGGAAGTCGCTCAGCCAACGCTGCGAATCTTCCCCACGTTCTCCCGAGAAGACAGTAGGGTCTCTCCACCGATGGCAGAATGGTCGGTTTTCTTCTCTCTCCATTTTCTTCCGAGCAGGAAAAGCAAGCACTATAGATAGCTCTGGTTGCAATCCTTGAAGGCGACGACTTCGTCTGGTGACTGTCTCGTTACCCGGCGTCTCCACCACAATTGTCGCGAGGAAAAAAAATTAACTAGGCCTTCGAGTTACTTTAAATATTTATTTAATGAGTTATATGCGAGATTTTAAATATAAAATAAGAGTTACTATTTACATGAGCCAAACCGACCCAGCCGTTAGAGCAAGAGTGGAGAACTGAGATATTTCCTCCTTCCACGTGACGCCACTGTTTACCCCGAACGGTCGGTCCAGATAAGAGGGAATACCAGGAAACTCTGTCCTCCTGACAATATTTTATTTTTATTCATTGATAATTTTACTTTTGTTATCATCTTTGTCAGAATGACTTTCAGTTTTGTTGTAAATATGCATAGATAACATATCTATCTTTTTGAATCACTAATATAGGATTAACTTTATGAATTCTATATAATGTGAAAATAATTGATGTGTAATATTTCCTCAAGTAATTGAAAATAAAAGCTATTTGATGGTAAATAATTATCTTTTTTTTTTATCACGACTGCACATCAACCTTTTATCTTATTGATCCTTTGTCTTATCAACCCTTTAGCAACCAACAAATTATTCATAATATATATTGAAAATAGAGAAATTCATAGATAATCCATAATTAAAAAGGCATTTATTGGATCAAAATATAATTTATTTTACCAATATTTCAGTTGGCTGAACGCCAACTTTTATCAAGGTTGGCGTTCAGCCAACTGAAATATTGGTAAAATAAATGATATTTTGATCCAATATATGCCTTTTTAATTAAATATATATATATATATTTAAAATAAAAAAGGCATATCCTGACCAGGAGTACATATGCTTTTTAGAAGGCAGAGCGCCATCTGGTGGAACAGAACTAAACTATTCATTGATTTAAAGTTTGGTCTCGAATACCCATTTCTTGGTTTTTCAGGAAGCCACTGGGACCAAAAATTTTTTTGGTCGCAGTGGTACAGCCTACTTCACGTTGACGAGCGCCAAATGCGCGAAACGCGTTGTGGATGGCTTTTCTTGATTTATCAAAAATTCGGTTGGCCAAATATTAGGGAACAAGTTAAATCAATGAATAGTTTATTTCTGTTCCACCAGATGGCGATCTGTTTTCTGAAAAGCACATGTGCTCCTGGTCAGGTTAGGCTTTTTATTTTTAATATCAACACCTGACCTTTTTATTTTTTCCTATTGTTTTTTCATATACATATAACAATTTTATATTGCTCTTAATGCAATGATTAAATAATGCATACGATTTATAACAGCAACTTGAAATTAATTTATGTTTTTAAAGGAAATTTCATAGAAGTGTCAAATATGGTTGTTGAATTATTCTTTAAATACTTAAGGAATCTTGTCATTTTATATTTAATCATTTTTGGTTCACTCTTTAGTTTCCATTACAGGCCCCTTCATGTAGTTTTACAAGAATTCTTTATTTTAATATCTATATAATACTTATT
Organism: Cordylochernes scorpioides; assembly: GCA_030710605.1. Taxonomy (NCBI): domain Eukaryota; kingdom Metazoa; phylum Arthropoda; class Arachnida; order Pseudoscorpiones; family Chernetidae; genus Cordylochernes; species Cordylochernes scorpioides. Next base: position 37,624,854 of record CP092876.1, read on the forward strand.
ACTCTTAAAGGATTTTCTACTTCTCAAAAATCAAATTGGAACCATCCCAAATTACACGGGCACATTTAAATTTCTCAAATTCCACACGCTTTTAAAATAATTGGAATTTTGCCAATTTTGTAAATACACACGCAATACCTTTCTAATCTAAAATAAAATACATAATTCAAATATGTTTAGAATAAAATAGAAATAAGTATATGTAAATTAATTTTCTCGCCAAAATAAGATGGTACAAAGAGAAAGATATATTTTCGACTTTTTGTGTTTTATCATGGGACGATTTAATCTTTGCTTATATTTTATTTTTTGAACATTGTTAATATATGGATATATCTAACTTTGAATCTCTCTTTTACTTTTTGCATTTTATATATTAGGTTGGTAGATTAGGCTTCAAGTGAAACACTATCTACGAATCAGTTTTAATCATATTCCCTTTCATTTCTACGCTATGCTAAAATAGATATGTTCTTTAATTTAAATAATAATTTTTTTTTTAAACATTGAAACAAAAGAGAACGAAATGATACAAATAATTTTAAGCTATCTCTGTAAAAGTTGTGTGTGATATGTGAGAAATAAATTATATTTGGACCAAGCCCATTCATCAAATTTTTACGATTCGAGTAGGACCTGAATAATTAAAAGAAAAATAAATATGTCAGATAGCGCATAATATTTGCGTCTATTTTGATTGGCGAGAAAATAGTTTGAGATTATTTATAACAATATCCTTCAACATCTATGTTTGGCCATAGACATTGGCAATATTATATATTCTAACAATTTGATAAATCTGTGTAAATTTTGATGCCTGTCCTGGACTGGCGAGGGTCTAGCTCTGGCCTTGGTCTCTTCAGATGGACGTGCTGAATTATTTGATGCTGTCACCGACCTGATGGTACTAGATATACATTTGGCCCAATTTGGATGGAAATGATGGATTTTCATCTTTAAAGGCTCCCGGTAAAATTCCCAACTTGCCAAATATTCTTTATTTTGCTTTTTATAAAACTGATGCTATGATTATTTTTCTCATTGACCTAAGTAGAAAGCAAGGTTCTACAAATTATGATATTGCCATGTGGAAAATTAGGGAAGACAAACTTCAGGATGACACAGCAATTTATTTAAGGCAAGAACAAACTATGAATGATAAACAAATAATAGGCAAAGAGGAAAGTTTACAGAGTAGCAAAATATAAACACAAAAAATGATACTCTGTTAATAAAATAATAAATACTTTGTTACAATATTGTATTCACCATTACCCTCTTTTTGTTTATATATAAATACTAGCCGAATGACCCGGGCAACGCCCGTGTTTTACCCGATTGGATGTTTTGATTCAAATACTATTTGTTACAATTATAAATTGGCGCCTTAAATAAATGCATATGTTAGTTAATAACTATAGCCTATGTGCTTTATCTGTCTATGTACTGTTGGCTTCCGTAGGCGTCTCTTACTGGGAAAAAGAGAGGATTCCATTTGGTTATTAACTAATATATGCATTTATTTAAGGAGCGACCCGCTCCAACACAATAATTACATAAACGAAAAGGCGAGTGGGGGGGGGGGGGGGGCAAAGGTGACGTGACCGTAGCCAACCAATAGGAGGGCGCCATTCCAAAAAAAAAAAGCAAACGGTGACAGAGATGAAAACTGATGACTGATTGTTGATTAGGAGATGAGGAATGACGCTCGTAACTGTATATAGAATAGGTAGAGAGAGAGAAAGAAATACAAATCGTATATTTTGGCGGTTTATATACAATACAACATAGCAATATTGCCCAAAGTATATATAATTGTATACTCTGTGTTATATATCACACACAAGAGAAAATGGTTTTCGGCCAATATTAGAATGGAGAGTTATTTACCTATTATCTAACCGTTGTTATACGCCCTATAAATGTCATAATGTTGTCCTTCCGTTTAAAAATGTGGGAAATAGAGAAAAAGCACTTATCGCTAATATAACCGTCCAATTCTTTCGTCAGTTTAATTATTCCTACTTTGGTGTTTCTTATGTGATTCTCTCAATTAATCAAAGTTTCAGATATATTCATAAGAATATTTTAAAATATATATTATTGAAACAACATATTAATAAATTTGTTTTTCAGATATATTTCCTTTGCCACTTCATAATTTATTCTTGTCTGGAATAAATAAATTTCCTTATACCGTCTTTACGCTTGTATTCCATAATTTTTATATTTCACAATACCATTGAACGTGTCTAATTGTAAAAAAAAAACATCTGCTATAAGACACAGATGTTTAGGACCTAACATGAAAAGGATCTGGTCTTTAGAGACAAGGTTTGCAAAAAATAATAAGAGAAATACATAATATGTATTTTCAACTTCCAGGAGGGTATTCATATGTGTTAATAAATAGTACAAATACTTGCGTTCCTATCTTTGAACAAGTAACCCAATAATAACAACATATAAACTTTCAAAATATAAAAAGGCATACAAACAATTGATGCCCAAGATATTACTTCTGTACCTCCCAGAAACATGGGTTAACCATATAGGTAGAGTTTCATTTATCGTTATAGATTATCAAAACCCATTTTCCTGTTTATCTTTGAGCGTTATAATAAATTATCATTGTCAACAAACTGAAATGGATTTAATTTACAACTTATTGTTTATTGACCAGAATAAATTCTACGAGGAAAAGTTGGAATATTTAGTCAGAGTTTGACGGCCAAGACTTAAGATCATATGTAAAATATTCTGGTTTCAAAAATCTCACAGCAATCTGACACATTACCAACGCTTTGAGAGAGACATTGACCTCATCGCCGAAGTAATCTTATAAACTAAACAAACAAAACAAACTAAATAAACTAAAAAACAGTAAAGTCTCTCATGTGCGGCTAATCCGATAAATTAGCACCTGCCCGATATCTTTGTTGACTGAAAAAATTAGTTTTCCTTCTGATATAACCAAACCTTTTTACTAAAGGAATTTTAGATGCTTTCAGGCATCAATTTGCTACTTTCCTGCGTTGTACACTTTCCCGAGCGGAGGAGGATTCCGTTAAATCAAAGCACAAGTGAAAATCAAATTATATTTTGAAGTTGTCTAGTTTATTTATGTTTATAATCCTCGTAATTGGGGGTGCCAAATGTTCTCGTTCGTGGCTCCTGTCAAAATTTGGTTGGTCTCGCGCCGACCTTCAAAATGGTAATTGGGTGATGTGCACAATAATAATAGGCTGGTCCAAAAACTAAAATAGAATTATCCGTTTTCTCTTCATCACATCACTTAACAATTAGCATATAATAATAATAACCAATTGACTAATTTACATAGCAATAATTTTTCTTAAATAATAAAATATAAAACTTCATAAATAATCCTAGATATGCAAAAAATAGCTTATATATATGTATAAATAAATATTGGGCATATACTGGATATAAATTATTAATCAGCTAGTATTTCTAGGGGCAACACGCCTCTCTTTATCTAGGCTTTTCTTTGAGTTGAACTAAATCACGTGGGTATGAGATCCACTCACGCTCTACAAGAACAAAGCGAGAAACCATTTTAAAATATATATTTATATCTGTACATACATGACTACTTAAAAATTGTATCTATTATTCCTGTAGAAGGGCAGCTTGCGCCCGAAAGCTCGAATTGATTTTTCAAATAAAGAAACTTATCCTTCTTGAATCTATTCGTTAATACAATAATGATATATTTGTATTATATTCTCTGTCGATATATAAGCTATATAAAGAATTATTTTTTATTTTAAAAATTATATCTTCTCTAGAATAAACTACTCTGTAAAGTCGACCGCCATATGTCTCGGCTTTCCCTATATAACCTTATTGTTGTTGTTTTCCTTCGGCCGGCTCAAAACATTTTGTAAATATGTAAATACGTCTTTTTCTTTAATCTACTCGCCTTAAGTCAAGTATTTCTTCCTCAATTATATATTTTCATCATTTCAAAAAAAAAAAAAATTATTCAAATCGTGATCTAAAACTATTTTTACTATTTTTTTAGCGACTGCATATACTATTTCCATAAATACGCATATATTCAGTAACAAGAAAATAATATTCTATTTCAGTAAATTAACCTCTCATCTTATAAAATAACAACACAACATACATAATCAAAAAAATATTAATTTATCTTATTAAATGAAAACGATTATTATAATTTAATTAACCAAAGGCACATTAATCAACAATATGAAGACGCTTTTAGGAAGAAGAGTTTGTCTGGAATCTTTTTATCAATCCATCGGTTGATTGTCTGGAAAATCTTCTGTAATTGTATTTATTGAAAATAAATGTAACATCACTCACACCTATTTTATAGTTAAAACCGCAATTCTAATGAGAATGAATAACCCAACCTCCATCGAGAGACCACTACTATCCAAAATGCACATTTCAGGCCATAGCCTCTTATCGAAGGAATTGCTGAATTTCGAAAAGTTACATGGACAGAAAATAGACAAGGCGACGTCTGGGCGACACTGACCCAGTTGTATCAAGTGCTTTCAAGTACTCCACTTGAGTGACCTCTATTTTTAATCGAGCTACATGGAAATGGAACATGGAGACAGCCGTTTGCGATATTTTTCAGACATTTTCCTGCTAATCAGTAATTAATATGAAACAATTCATTAAAAATATTCTTCATGTCTTCGTTTATCCGGTGAGATTAGAATGCTTATATATCACTGGAATATATCATATATTCATCATATATTATTTGATAAAAGTACAAGGTGACAATTTAATATTGCGCATATCTCTGGCGATCTATTGTCTATTCGTGTACCAATTTAGTCTGGAGTGTGGACTAAATGGTAAGGGTGAATATATGACTCTAGGATGTTGCAATGTAGCCTGTGGCATTTGAACGAATGGTCATGGCGACTATATTATTTTATTAATGCGAAAATATTTGCTGAATTGTTTAAAAACGATTAAGGTGTATTTATTATATAAGGATGTAGATATTTAGCGCCTGATTCCGAACAGAAGGGTTCAAGTGGCTATATGATTCAAGAATATAGCGAATTAGTTCTGGCATGTGGAAATAAAGGCTAAAGTTTCCATGATTATAGAGTATAGTTATTTATCCTGGCCTGTGGACCGAGATGCTAGAGTGGCTATATGTTTCTAGGATGTAGAAATTTAGCCTGGCTTGTGGAGCGAAAGTGTAGGTGGCTATAGGATTCAAGGATGTATAAATTTAGCCTGGCTTGTGGACCGAAAGTTTAGGTGGCTATAGGATTCTAGGATGTAGAAATTTAGCCTGGATTGTGGACCGAAAGTTTAGGTGGCTATAGGATTCTAGGATGTAGAAATTAAGCCTGGCTTGTGTACCGAAAGTTTAGGTGGCTATATGATTCCAGGATGTAGAAATTTAGCCTGGCTTGTAGACCGAAAGTTTAGGTGGCTATAGGATTCTAAGATGGCTGAATTTAGCCTGGCTTGTGGACCGAAAGTTTAGGTGGCTATAGGATTCTAGGATGTAGAAATTAAGCCTGGCTTGTGTACCGAAAGTTTAGGTGGCTATATGATTCCAGGATGTAGAAATTTAGCCTGGCTTGTGGACCGAAAGTTTAGGTGGCTATAGGTTTCTAGGATGTATCTATTTAGCCTGGCTTGTGGACCGAAAGTTTAGGTGGCTATAGGATTCTAAGATGTAGATATTTTGCCTGGCCTGTGGACAGAAGGTTTAGGTGGCTATAGGATTCGAAGATGGATGAATTTAGCATGGCTTGTAGACCAAAAGTTTAGGTGGCTATAGGATTCTAGGATGTCGAAATTTAGCTTTGGCTTGTGATTAAATAAAGAGCGAGATTGAAAATATATATTTTTATATCACAATCTCAATAGTTAATTATATCTATGAATAAATGTAGGGGATATATATTACATAATACATATTAATTAAAACGCAGTACTTGGTTGGTGCGCAACGTCAACTCATGATTTAATGTTTGATCCTTATGTGTCGATCCTTTTAACTCTTTTAACTCTAACTATTTCTGTTGTCAACCTTTTGTAAAATATACTACTTCTTCAATATTATGACATTGTTTTCTTAATTTATTCTCTCTTTTCATTTATAATTTCCTCAACTAATTGGCTAAAGTTTTTTGAATCTTCAGTGCTTCCTTTATATGGATAGTTGTCTTGAATATATCGTTGATTCTTCTTCCAAAATTGTCCAGGGATTCCATTCTCTGCCTTTACCTTTCCGTTCTTCTCTCCATACATCAATACCTTCAATCACGCCCAGTGTCTAACAGGATGTTCAGACAAAATGGTTCCTCTCCTGTTAACCTTCTGCAGTCCTATCCCTCTTCAATCATTTTACAGGCATTTGATACTTTGTGATAAAGAAAAGGGCATTTCCTTAGCGTGAAACTGGAAGTTGCTGATGCACCTTACCCCAGTACAATATCACATTTGTGCTATTTTTTTACATTTATTACTTTGCTGCTCAGTCCAATCAATCGGCACCAACACTTACATCCCCTGTAACTTTACCATTTCTCTCTTTCTAAATGTCTAGATGTCGGAGGCATATGTATACACATTCTGTATGATATTTTTTTAAGAGTTTTTTTTGGGTGGGGGGGGGGTTGAGTGACATGGTTTTTGATGTTAGAATAATTATTTATCGTCTTTCTTTCTCAATTTATCTTGGATTAAGTATAGTAATTATTTAGTAGATAAATATAGAATTTTTATTGATAAAACTATTTCTCTCTTCGATTCATTTTGGTAGGTAGTATTCATGGCATCCTTTTCCATGGGCCGGTCTTATTCGGGACTTATCCACGAATCCCATTCTCGGCGCCGCCACTTAGTATTTCCGCGAACTAAACGGGTGTACATTATAATTGATATATTAATATAGATATATGATTTTTATACTCCAATTTTATCATCGTGGTTAGCATTAGACCTCAACCTTCATTACTTGTCGAGGGGAGTGCTAACTGTATATTTGTTGGGTCCGAAGATCATTCCATCCTTGTCAAGGGGAGTGCTAACTGTATATTTGTTGGGTCCGAAGATCATTCCATCCTTGCCAAGGGGAGTGCTAACTGTTTATTTGTTGGGTCCGAAGATCATTCCATCCTTGTCAAGGGGAGTGCTAACTGTATATTTGTTGGGTCCGAAGATAATTCCATCCTTGTCAAGGGGGGTGCTAACTGTTTTTTTGTTGGGTCCGAAGACCATTCCATACTTGTCGAGGGGAGTGCTAACTGTATATTTGTTGGGTCCGAAGATCATTCCATCCTTGTCAAGGGGAGTGCTAACTGTATATTTGTTGGTTCCGAAGACCATTCCATACTTGTCGAGGGGAGTGCTAACTGTATATGTGTTGGGTCCGAAGACCATTCCATCCTTGTCAAGGGGAGTGCTAACTGTATATGTGTTGGGTCCTAAGACCATTCCATCCTGGTCAAGGGGAGTGCTAACTGTATATGTGTTGGATCCGAAGACCATTCCATCCTGGTCAAGGGGAGTGCTAACTGTATATGTGTTGGATCCGAAGACCATTCCATCCTTGTCAAGGGGAGTGCTAACTGTATATGTGTTGGGTCCGAAGACCATTCCATCCTTGTCAAGGGGAGTGCTAACTGTATATGTGTTGGATCCGAAGACCATTCCATCCTGGTCAAGGGGAGTGCTAACCGTCTCCCCTTTCTTTCAAAACATAAATTTATAAAATAGATTATACGAACTTATGAAGGCCAATTTTGATTCTTGTTAGTCAAATTGGAGAGTTAGTCGGTATTTAAAGGTTATTAGTAGAACTTAAAATATTAGTAAAATGGACGCCTGACCTTGAATAGTTACCATAAATGTATAGAGAGAAACTGGAAAATATTTACTGTAAAGAATGGGAACAATTTCAGCGTATTAAACTCCCCTAAAGACAAAGAGTCCAGACTATGAAGGGGGAACCTTATAAAACTTATCTCTAGGAAGAGTTTCCATGGCGTGAATTTAAACGGCCCAGTGAAGTGGCAGCAGCCAGTGTGGGCTCTACAAACAAGGATGACAGTGGAGGCAATAAAGCCGGGGTGATGTTTGCCCAGTTGATCCCTCTGTAAAGTTGCCATTATTAGATACCATGTGCCGCTCTTACGTCATCTTTCACAAATGAAGATCAAGGTCTATTTTTAGAACTTTATATAAGGCACCCTGATAGACTTTCACATACATTGTAGTTCTTTTTTAAAAATTGACAAATTTTGTATAGACTATGTTGATATGTATGTGAAAATGTGAAAAATAATTTGTAATGATATATTTTTTATTGTTTCACTTGAAGATTTCGGGTCATTCACTTTCTCAACACCCTCAGTTAAAACTTCTTGAACTCCTGTCACATTTTATTAGTATTTTCTTAATTTTAATATCTTATTTTATTTATATAACGGCATTTTGTTGCAATACATTGAATCTTCCGTCAGGAGTCACCATCTCCCTGAACGACCCTATTTGTAAAATCAAACATTTTTTGACCTGAATTATCCAACGCCCGACGATATCAAGGAGAAACCAATAATATTAATGCTTATGAACAGGTTGAACAGAAAAATCTTAAATATTGTTTTGATCTACACAATCAGTATGTTGTGTGTCAGCCATCATATAAATCTCTATTCATGATAAAATTGTGAAAAAGTATTAAAGTTACAATTATATTTTCACAATGAGTATCTTTTTATTATAAAAAAAAAGCTTGAAAGCAACCTTTTGTTTTTTTAATAATAAAGATACTCATTGTGAGAATATAATTGTAATTTTAATCATATAAATGCTTTTAAAACTACAAAGCTTCTAAATTCAATTAAAAACCTTAGTCAAAAGCTTTACTAGTGAAGAAAATTCAAACCTGAATATATATATCTCGATATATTATATATCGAGATTTCCAGAAGTTTCTATCGAATAAACTTTGGTTCAAAGAGAACGTAAACCTTCGGCCACCCGGCTCTCTCTTCCTTCAGACTTTCAAATGGAGAATCCAGTGGTCAATGGTCCACATTTGATGTATCGAATCAGAAGATAGTAAATAATGGAACTTATCTGCGTCTTTATGAAAAAATAAATGTATGTTTTCTCTTTGCTAGATTATTTAGCCAATCATAGGTTTGATATGACCTAACAAAATGGGAGTAATTCCTTGAAATATGTTAAATAGTTTTCATATACAGATCTACGCCCGCTTTCTTCTAAATTCGCTGAAGCAAATTGTTAAAACACAAGAGTCACATCCAAATCAAATCACTGTGGAATCAAGTCTGTCCCAAGTTCTATCAGAATGGCAGGGATGCGGGCTCGTGGCCTGCATCTCTAATGTTGTCTTTAAAATCCCTACACGTGAATCTTGCCAAACACATCTTTCTGTAATAGCTCTGAGCGGGACAAATGTGATACCCATTCTTCCTGTCATTTAGCATATCATTTCTGTGTCTAAAGGAGGGACATCCTCGGAAAAAGTTGTTTATGAATATATTGACATGGAATATGTATTTTTATCTTTTTCATATTCACCTAATTATCCCATGAGAGAACATCTAAAACCCAGGCTAAACCCGGTATTTCCAGGAGCCAAGCCCTACTAATAATTATCCATGGCAGGAAGGACAGTAGAAATTTTTTATATGTAATAAAAACATTCGTGCTTTAATGCACTTATTTTTGATATAGATGGCGCGTTAACGCTTTATAATAAATTTAGTAATTATTAAAAGGTAAAATTCACGAAGGGTTAAATATATTGAGGAATGCCAAATATTTTTATCTCCATAGGAAGATATCTTTCAAAAGCATTCGTTTCTCAGTGAGCAAGATGCCCACATCGGCCTTGTCTACATTTTACAAAGGTTGGTATGAACTTACATATAAAGTGGGGAAGTACATCACATAGAGTGGTTCCAGTTGTAATGGAGGAAGTCTCCGAGCGTAATAATGCCACTCGGCACTGAATTCAATCCAATTGTAGGAAAGGCAGTTAATTTAAAACGAAACTCCTTAGAAAATTGGAAGAAATTTTCTAATTTTCCTGTCTGGTTCATTTCCCCCATCAGGGAGAGAGAGTTAATTACTCCCTGTTAATTATAGATTCCTATGAGACAAGTATGGAGATACTTGACGTTTGGTGTCAAGATGTGGTGCACGTCCATCTCTATGGGAGATAAGAGATGAGGTGCCGTGAAAATGATCATACTGATGTCATCTATCAACCACACTATTGAAATTAATTTGAAAGCGTCTTTAACCATTCCCAAATAATTTTGAAGTATTAATTTGCTCAGATTTTAGATATTTTATTAGAAAACAATAGAAAAGTGAAATTGTACTGATATCAGTGGAAAAAATAATTTCTTGATCGTGAAACTGAGAGTGGCTGATGGCCATATTTCTGAAATAAATATTCGGTAATCGTGAAAAGTCAACCACGTACGCCTTTCAGACTGTTTTATCTCGTCAGCGTAGTACAGGCTTTCATGTCAAAAATGTCTGATCCTGAGTCAATCCTGAAAAATTCCAGAAAGACGAACATAGTTAGCTTTTCTTTATTTATAGTTAAAGAATAATTTGCCATATTATTCGCGATTAATCTTAAATCAACGTGTATTTTATATTAATTTCAGCATATGTGTGTGTTTGTGTGTGTTTATGGCGCAAGCCATCGGCACACAACTTTCAGTTTCACAATCAGAGAAGGTTTTTTTTTTTTTATCTTATTAGAAATTTTGTTTAAATAATAGAATTGTAGAAAGCTTACTAATATAAAATATAGCGTCTTAACTTCTATTACACCCACGCGTGACTCATTTTCTGATACTTCTTAATTGATAAACTTGTAGATATAATCACGAACCTATATCAATCACATTTTTTCACCTTGAGTTTCTTTTTATATTCGACAATTCATATGTTCCAATTGAAAATATCTCTTCTACAGGCTTATATTGAAAACTAGCCGAATGACCCGGGCAACGCCCGGGTTTTACCCGATTAAATGTTTTTATTCAAATACTATTCGGTACAATTATAAATTGGCACCGTGGATGTCACTTTTGTGAAACGTCCCGCTCCAAACTTTGTGTGTTTCTAAAATATAAAAATAAATATGTAATTTTTCACAACGATATTTGAAAATTATATTATTTTGATTTTCAAATACTATGCGTTACAATTATAAATTGGCGCCGTGGATGTCACTCTTGTGAAACGTCCCGCTCCAAACTTTGTGTCCAAACAAATATATGGATATTTTGGTTTGAATTAGTGAACTACTGCAAATTTGTATACCGGACATACAAACAAACATTCATTTATATATATATAGATAAATCGAAATTGTCTCAGCTAGGAACGCCAGTTTGCGTTCCTGTTCTGGTGAAAATCCGATAATAACCTATCTCCTGGATGTACGCCTGTAGAAGAGAGATTTTCCTTTGAAGGTTTGCTTTTCATAAAATAAAATAAAACTCACTCTCTCTTTGCTCTCTTTCTCTCTTCTGTGAATAAATTTCTTAAATTTTAATAGGTTTCATAATTTGAATATTTATAATCTTTTGAAGAATTGAATCGTAAGTATGGTCTTGGAACGATGTATCGATAGACTTCACTAAATAGAGTTATGATAAATATCTAAATAATTCCTTATGTGAGTGCAGAGAGTAAATATCCTATAGGTGGTCAATTTGATTCTATAATTGGGATATTTATTCCTAATTCAGTGGTATACAAGTTCTCCTATTCAAGATGTTACAGAGGCTTGTTTATTTATATGGAACGATCTGGTCAAAGTTACTAGAAAAAAACGTTATAAACCATAGATAATAATCAAAATCATAGTTTCTAAATCTGAAGAGGTTAAGGTAGTGAAGTTTCCAACGCTTTTGTAAGAATTCATCAGGAGGTATTTAAAATCGTAGGCCCTGGCAATCTTTTGGTTGAGCAGGATGCATCCAAGATACTATGGTCTGCCCTCGTTGTGGTTGAAATGGATGTAGTCAAGGTTTCAGCCTCTTATATTTTAGGGGTGTAGCCAAATTCCTAGGGCCTAAATTGTTGTTTTAAGTGTGTAGCCAAGATTCCGAGATCCGCCATTTATGGTGATCAGGTCGATGTAGTCAAGATCCTCCGGCTCGCCATTGTTGGGGTTAAGGCGAATGTAGTTAAGATCCTTCGGCACGCCATTGTTAAGGTCCTTTGGCCCTCCATTGTTGGAGTTGAAGTTAAGGTTGTTAAGATCCTAAGGCTCTTTATTTTTGGGATTGAAGTGGATGTAGCAAAAATCCTTTGGCCCGCTATTATTGAGTTCAGGTAGAAAGTCAATATACTATGATTTTCTATTGTTTAATTTGAAATAGACGTAGTCAAGATTAAATGGTTCACAAATATATTAGTTGAATTGGATATCTTCAAATTTATATGGCTTGCCATTGTTGAGGTTAAAGTTTAAGTAGATAATATCTCTCCTAGAGTCCAACATTGTTGGGGCTGAAATGGAGGTAGTTAAAAACCTATGGTTGCCATTGTTGAAGTTAAAGTGTATGTAGCTAATATCTTCCCTAGAGTCCTACATTGTTGGGGCTGAAGTGTAAGTATTCAAAATCCTATTGTTGTCATTGTTGAGGTTGAAGTGTAAGGATCTAATATCTCTCCTAGAGTCCTAAATTGTTGGAGCTGAAGTGGAGGTAGTCAAATTCCTATTGTTGCTATTGTTGTGGTTGAAGTGTAAGGAGCTAATATCTCTCCTAGAGTCCTAAATTGTTGGAGCTGAAGTGGAGGTAGTCAAAATCTTATGGTTGCCATTGTTGAGGTTAAAGTGCAAGGAGCTAATATCTCTCCTAGAGTCCTATATTTTCGGGGCTGAAGTGGAAGTAGTCAAAATCCTATTGTTGCCATTGTTGAGGTTGAAATGTAAGGAGCTAATATCTCTCCTAGAGTCCTAAATTGTTGGAGCTGAAGTGGAGGTAGTCAAAATCCTATTGTTGCCATTGTTGTGGTTGAAGTGTAAGGAGCTAATATTCTAGGGCCCTCATTTACTAGGTAGTCAAATTCCTATGACCTGTTATTGTTTAAGTTGAAATGGATATAGTCAGGATTCAACAGTCCTCCATTTTCTAAGATGAATTGGATCTATTAAAGCTCTTTGGGCCTTCAAGAGTGTTATGGTTTAGGAGGATATGGCCCATAATATAATGGATCAGTTGTATGCAGTTATAAGGTTTTGTAAGGTGAACGAACATGTTTTAAAACAAAAAAATAATCGATAATAATATATTTATATATAAAATATCTTTTGGTGAATATATTTCATAAAACATATATATTTTACAAAATACCTCAATATTTATAAACACACGTCAAAATAGATTCATAACTTCAGATTTATAGAAATAAATACAAAAATTAACTCTAGATTGTTCGAGCCAAGTTAAGGGAATATCAAATTTAAAATAACTAGATGGAATTCGACTCAGAATTTGATACATTTCGCTTAAAACATTGTTAGGTTCAATAAATGAAAAAGGTATTAAAAAACTAGCAGAAAAAATGTCTCAGAGATGAGAATTCAATTAAATGTAAAATCTAATAAAGTTGACACCATTGTTGAAGCTATTGTATCACTCGAAGGCATGTTGTAAAAGGTTCCAAAACTGGAGTAAATCTTGGCACAATTTCTTAAGCTCAACTTCTTCTTAGCTACCTTGAAGGCTTTTGAGAGAGAGAGAAGAAAATAAAACTTTTAAATAGAAATAACTTTATTATATAAGTTTTTAGAATATAATTCTTAAATACTAAGGTAAAACTTTAAAATGAAAACACAATATTTTTTATTAATATATAATCATACAAACAGGATATATTACAATATACGAGTATATATATATATATATATATCGTTTTGAAAATCGTTTCCGACACACATTAATATGTTATAATACTTTGAAAAAGGTTGGCGTTCAGCCAACTAAAATATTGGTAAAATAAATGATATTTTGATCCAATATATGCCTTTTTATTTGAACAATTATATTACGATGCACTAGCGCGCCATCTGTTATCAAATTACAAAACTATTTTAGAGGTGTAATATTATTTTTAAAATAAAACAATTTCTACTGTCCTTACTATACTCCCTTTAATTTTTCCATTGCAGTAAGGACAGTAGAAATTGTTTTATTTTAAAAAGAATATTACGCCTCTAAAATAGTTTTGTAATATGCCTTTTTAATTGAAAAATATATATTTATATAAATATTGTTGTTATAGAAAATTCTCTTATTTCATTTCCCAATATATAATGAGAATTTTACCAGTTTGCCACTATTTATTCAACTTTATATATCTCGCGGAGAAAACTTCTTCAAATTATTTTGGAAAAGAATCAGAACATTCTGTTTTATTCAGTTTAACCTTTCTATTAGAGAGTTATTATAGAAAACTATATATCAATTTGAAAATTGATTCACTCTTTCAATAATACTCATCGTACAGAACTACTATGCTCAAATGATGGCAGCGGTCAGATGGAACGGCTCTTTTACAGAATTCATCAAAATACAATCAGGTGTTCTTCAGGGTGAACCTCTTTCACCGTATTTATTTATTATTTTCATTAACGATCTGGTTGCTACACTGGATGATTCTGACCTGCCAGGTATATACTTACCGGGCCATGGAACTATACACCTCTTCCTGTTCGCGGATGATATAGTCCTCTTTGGTGAATCCAAGATAAATCTTCAAATAAAGATTAATCTAATAAAAAGATATTTCGAGGAAAATGGTTTAACTCTGAACCAATCTAAGTCTAAAATCGTAGTGTTTCGAAATGGAGGCCGCTTGGCCAGATCTGACGTTTGGTTTTGGGGCCAACAACCCTTGACAGTATCTTCAAAATATACATATCTTGGCTACCCCTTAACTACCAAGAATACAACTGCTTACGTGGCGCAGCACTTTAAAAGCAAAGCATTGGTTGCTACAAACGCAGTATGGGGAATACTATCTAAGTCAAGAACCAAATCGTTCGGAGCAGTGATGAAATTACTTGACTCCATAGTTTTATCCACGTTGTTATACTCGGCCCCCATGTGGGCGACAAATCAGATAGTAGTCGTAAACCAGATCCAAGGTATTTTCCTACGGCGATTTCTTGACCTACCCAAATATACCCCGGGCTACATCTTGCGAACAGAAACCGAAAGGATGTCCCTTGAATTAAACATTACGAAATTGATTCTAAAGTTCTGGATACGGATTTTAAAAATGGACAGGACAAGATTACCCTATGTTTGCTTGTCCCAGCTCTGGAAAGTTTCAACTGTGGGAAAAGCGGAAAACAACTTTATTCATAACTTGAATAGCATCATTGACTCTAGGGGTTTTTCTTTTCTTAAGAACTGTGAAGATTATATAGTTGTGCGAGGAGAAATCCCTAGAATTATTCAAACCACAGTGGACCAGCTACTCCAATTTGACCGAGCTAAGATACAATGCTCAACTCATTTTATTCACTACCAATTTCTAAGTAGCTCTTTTATGACGGAGGACTACTTACTATCAAACCTCCCTTTGAAAATTACGATTTGTAGCCCGTCAAAGGATTTTATGGCTACTTTTCCGCGAGTATATCACGGGATTTTGGAACAGCGACCCTTTAAATTGCTACTTCTGCAATGTTGGCATCCAAGACAATTTGGTCCACTATCTATTCCATTGCCCATTCCTACATGAAAAGAGACTGGAAATTCGCGAAATTTCGGAGCTAGCTCACTACAATGAACAACATGTATATAAAATCTTTAATGCTCTCCTGCTGGATAAAGCATTTGTTTATAAATATTTTAAATTTTTCAAGGCGATTGATAAAATGAGAGAAGAGGTGCTCAACTCCACAGAGAACGGCTGATTGCTCCCCCTCTCCTCTGGATTGCTTTTCCTCCTCACTCATGTACATATATAACCTTCAGGGGAATCCCCTTGTAAGACAATAGTGTCTTAATAAAGGTTTTTGTTGTTGTTGTTGTAATACTCATCGTAACCATTTTGAATTTGAATTTATAATTGCCTTATTCTGTCTGTGTGAAGTTCACTGTGTGAAGTTCACGGATAGATTTTGGTCAGAATGGATAAAATAAAAAAAAAGTGTCAAGGGATGGGAATCGTACCCACGACCTTCCGCTTACCGGGCAGATGCCATGACCACTAGGCTACCCTGGACATATTTTTCCGTTCATAAAGTTAATATATGATGCCAATATATATTATAATTGTATAAACGAATGCAAGACAAAATCACCGCGAATGTTTCTTTTTTTAAGGCAATTTCTTTTTAAGGCAATTATCGTTTTGCACAATTACTTAATCTTTTATAAAATAAATAACAATACTTAAATGAAAATATGTTTCTTTAAATAAAATAAAATAAAATTTTAAATCGGTAACCTTTATGAGAACCTTTAAATATATATAAGTACCTTATAATTGTAACGAATAGTATTTTAATTAAAACATTTTTAAAACACACAGTTTGGAACGGGACGTTTCACAAGAGTGACATCCATGGCGCCAATTTATAATTGTAACGAATAGTATTTGAATTAAAACGTTTTTAAAATATATACGCACTCGGGTAAAACCCGGGCGTTGCCCGGGCCATTCGTCTAGTATATATATATGTTTAGATAATAAAAAGGAATATATTGGAATAAAAATTAAATTTTCAAATATTCGGTTGGCTGAACGCAAACCTTTTTCAAGGCATTACATTTTGTATAATTGTATAATTTGTATATTATTGTAGTTTATACAAAATTGTAATGCCTTGACAAAGGTTGGCGTACAGAAAACCGATATATTGGCAAAAATATATTTTATTCAATTCAATATATGTATTTTTATAATCTAATTTAATTTAACTTTATTAACATCATGAAACGCGATATCCCAAACTCAGGGATATTAGCGTCAATACATTTCACTGCATTACAGAAATTCGGCTATATACAATCCTGTTCAATTCATTATTTTACATAAATTAACTAAAGAAAATTGTCCAAAGAGAAAAACAAACAACAAATCAAAACACACAGAGCAAGCATCGCAGTTCTTTTTTTTTTTTTTCTAAGATTCCTTCTCTTTTTTCCAATTCAAGAGAAAGTTGTATATGTATTTACAAAATTGATCAAAATTTTTATACTTTTCTTTTTTGTCTACAAATCATCAAGCTGTCCAATACGACCAAATCTATTTTCCCTAAAATCCCGGAAAATTGGGCACTCCAGAAGTAGATGTCTCGCGTCTTGAATTTCACCTCCGCAGAAGCATCCTGGTTCCTTCACGGCGCCGATAGTTGCCAAAAATTTCCCAAAATTGCCATGATCTGTAATGAATTGGATATTATAAAAATTTGGACGGAAAAATCTTGGAATTCCTAATACGAAAAAGCTTCTGAAAATTTCATTAGTATTCTCAAAATTTTCATTCATTTTTGCGTGTAAGAATGATTTGACTATACTTGGAGCATGGGGTTCGTAAGTAATTAGATCTTCAATGGACAGTTGAGCTAGATCAAATTTGATTATTCTGGATTCTATAAAGTCTGTTAAGAGTGGAATTTTTGCCAAGCTATGCACACAGTTTGATGAAGTGGTTTTGTATGCTCTAACTGCCCATAAAATGATCTGGTACTGCATGGAGTTCAGTTTTTGTTTACAACGATTGTTTAAATATTTGAACCAAATTTCAGAACCGTATGTAAGTACAGGCCTAATTATTGTTTTGAATAAAGTTAACCTCTTTCGAGTGTCTAAACCCCACATATTGCCACTTAGTGAACATAATAAATTTTTCATACGTCCTGCCTTACACAGAATATCATTAACATGCGGTGTAAAGTTAACTTTGTTTTTCCATTTGTGATTAGAAAATTTCATTCCCAGAATTTTTACTTGCTTGACCGGCATTAT
Source organism: Cordylochernes scorpioides (assembly GCA_030710605.1). Taxonomy (NCBI): domain Eukaryota; kingdom Metazoa; phylum Arthropoda; class Arachnida; order Pseudoscorpiones; family Chernetidae; genus Cordylochernes; species Cordylochernes scorpioides. The sequence goes on from CP092876.1 coordinate 37,642,889, forward strand.
TATATTGTTATTAACCTTAATAGTATTTTTTGTCTGTTATGTAGGTATAGCATATTAGTCTTCTCTGTACTGATCGTTAATTTATTTCTATTACACCATTGGATCACATAATTTAAGGTGTATTCACTTGCGGTTTTTAGTCCTTCAATAGTTTTATTCCAGCAAATTATTGTAACGTCGTCTGCATAACATATAATATCTGCATTCATTGAATCAAAATTTATCAACAAATCATTTAGCAAAATATTCCATAGAAGTGGAGATAAAGGTCCACCCTGTGGACATCCTTTAGTTAGTTTCTTATAAAAAGTTTCTGATTCGTATGTAAATTTCACCTCCCTTTCATTATTCAAATAAGATTTTATGATCCGTATTAAATCTGAAGGAACATCATCATTATCCATTCTTTTTATAATAGCAGGCCACCATGCATTGTCGAATGCACCCGCAATATCTATAGCTTTCAATATAGTTTCTATAATTTTATCCATTCCAGTAATTGTTGATCTAGATTTAATAAAACCATGCTGCCTTGAGCTCATTAAATTATTCTCTAAATAATAGTTACTTAATTTATTTTTTATTATATTCTCAAATGTTTTAGATAGATTAGATGTCAATGATATAGGTCTATAACTTTTATTTATTTCATAATTCGTTTTGCCTGGTTTTGGAATTATTTTTAAGAATGATTTTTTCCATTCATCCGGATAATATCCCATTTCTATACATTTATTGAATAATTTATGCAGAATTGGGATTATTTTTATTTTAGCCTGTCTAATCATATTGTTACTAATGTAATCTAAAGATTTAAATATAAATTGCTCTATGTTCAGCACAATAAATATATGTTTGTGTGCTCTACTGGTAAGGTAAGTTGAATAATCACCTGAAGTAATGGATTATAAAAATAAGAACAAAATCGTGGTGTAAACAGTTTCTTGTAGAGTTTTTTTTTAAATCTATACGAGCTTTCGATCATTTTGGCCTTCAAATTATTTTTATTCTAATTCTATTTAAAGAGCCGGAATGCTCGAAAGATCGTATGAATAGATAATAAAAAAACACCTACAAGAAATATATACCTCACAATATTTTCCTACCAGTTTGTTTTATTTCTTCATTTCGACTTAGAACTCTATGTCCCCTTAGGGACAATTGCATTTTAGAGATAAACAAAAATTTGAAAGAAAAGGAAGAAAGATATTTTAAAATATGTACAGAATTAGTATGCAAGTTAGTTAGATGAAAAGATAAAAAAAAGAAATATCAACACAATTGATATATGTATAAAGGGTTGGTATGCAAATTTAGTTAAATGAAATCAAATTGTAAAGTATTGTGTGTATTCGAGAAAGGCAATTTACAGATTAAAAAAAGTTTTAAGGAATATTTTTCAGAATGAATTTACTCTTGATATTAGAGAATTGTTCAATTAAAACAATACTAAAAAGAGTTAATTTCTAAATAAAAGCGTTCCAATGGAATTTAGTAGTTTTTATGAAATTCAAAATAAATATTCAAAATGAGTTGAATTTTATATATTTGTCTTTTGTTGAAATTAGATCAAACGGGTATGTTTTATTATAATACATAGAGTAGTCCCTCTATTTGAGATCATCTGAATGTAAAATCTGGTCTCTCTTTCAGGATCGCTCATTTGAGGTCGGTTAGAACAATTCTTTACATACTTGATCTTATGTAAAATTTCGCTCATGATAATATATAAGAGAGATATAGATGTATTCTCACATTTATGTTTTCACATTTTCATAAGAAAAGTTTCCTTTTCATTTTCTGTGCCGGGGCCGGACGGGGCCACACACCCGCCCTCCACCCGGACGACAGCTCCAGTCGTTAGACCTAGCGACTTCCCAACACTCCAAGGAGGTCACACCCCCTCCACGCTCCAGGAGGAGGGCGATGCTCTAGGCACCGCATAAGAAAAGTTGCACCTATATTAAACCTAAAGACCTTCCAATAAAAAAAATCAATTTATTTGAAGCAAAACCAATATCATAGAATAATAAATTTAATTAACTAAATTATTTTACTATATCATTTAATACATTAATTAACAAACTTTACAATAATTAATTTATAACTGTAATTGTATGGCTGATATATTTATAATTATATTAAAATTGAAAGCACTTTAGTTCAACCACCTGAATATGGAAAACTCTTAATGGAATTATAAATGGATGTTTGTTTTCTTCGACGATATCAGTAATTCAATCAATCATTCCTAAATCAAAACTAGTTTACCACATCGAATATTTATGGATATGAAATATAGTAGCAATAGCGAACCAATTAGCATAATTGGTATTGGATAAATCAGTTTATATTCATCCAGACGATGACACTCTGTGTCAAAGCGTCCGAGAATATGTCTAGACCAGGAATCGGCAAACTTTTGAGTCGGAAGAGTCAAAAATTACGAATTTCAAAATTTCAAATATTTTAAAGATCCACAAAACCTTTTCTTGCCAACAATAAATAGTACTCGCATAAATAATATTTGCGTATGGAACTATATAAAAAGCCTCAGCTTCACATCTAAAGAGCCGCATGTGGCTCGCGAGCCGCCCCCTGGTCTAGACGATACAACGGTAAATCCGTCCCTTTATTCAGCAAGAAAAATGCCGCAAAGCTACAAAGGACAAACTTCCGGGATTCCGAGCGAATCTTTGACAAAAGCACGTCAGATCCATGTCAGTGTAGCAACAAGCTGTGGGTCACAACTTCCATAGGAAAGGAACTATGTAGCAAGCATTTATTATTTATGTTTAGAATATCGATTTGGATATTTATGTTTTGTTACTCTGTAAACACTTCCTTCATAGTTTCTCGGATATATTTAGAATTTTTAGTTTTATTTCAGCATCAAATAAATTGACGTGTCATTCTGAGTTTGTCTTTTTAAATATATACGTGAAAATATATTGCCACGTGGAAAATTAGGGAGGACAAACTTCGGGATGACACAGCAATTTATTTAAGGCAAGAACAAACTATAAAAAAATCTATATTGATGCAATGAGGTAAGTTTACAGAGTAGCAAAAATAAACATAGAAAATGATACTCTGTTAATAAAATAAAAAAATATTTCTACATAGCTCCTTCCCTATGGGAGCTGTAACCCACAGCTTGCAATTATTGTAGTTGCTGACATGGATCTGACGTGCTTCTGCCAAGGATTCCAATCGAAGTCTTCGAACTCTGTCCCTAGAACCTTTGCGTCCTTTTTTCTCGCGGCTTGAAGAGCGGCTTTGTCGTCGTATCGTCTAGGGACATCGTCATCTTTGAAGGAAGTCTTGGCTGGAGCCAGTTTCTGAAAATGTAGATCACAGCACTCATGGCGTCGAGGTCTTCTCGGCGATCTTGAGTTTTTCTTTCCTTATCTACCCAGAATCTCCACCAAAATGCCATATGGAAAATTAGGAAAGAAAACTTCCGCAATTTATTTAGGGCAAAAAAAAAAAAAGAATGACAAAAAGGATAAGCAATGAGGGAAGTTCACAGCGTAACAAAATATAAACATAAAATATGATCCTCTGTTAATAAAATAATAAACACTTTGCTATACAATATATTTCTTTAATAATATCAAATACTTTGAAATACCAAACATATATTATTTTTTATGCTATTTATAGATGGAATCTCTATGTATTCACCCATCAAGAATACGTACATTAAAAAGACTCCTTAGTAATGGTACACTGAAATATATCCCATAATTCTGTATGTTTCTATAGCAATTTCTATATTCTTTCTTCTAGCAGGAAATCCAAGGTGAGCCAATAATGGAGGTACAGGAAGAAGCTTCAAATGACATCATCTAATGCATTCATTGAAGCAGAGAAGACATTCTGGGATTATTTTCGTACATTTGTCCTTTCTTAAAGAAAGGCTATTTCTACCTTTTAGGCTCGAAATAATAATATTTACTCTTATATAACTGTATTTAGTTGGCTATATATATATAAAATATTTTATCTTCGTAAAAATATAGTTTCGATATATAAGACTAGAATACAAAATGCTGAATATTAAAATTACTCAACCGTTACAATTTCGAATTTATTTATTTCAATACACAAAACGCGATATAGTTAAATCTGTGACAATTCTCTCTAGTATTTACAAATTGATATAGATCTACAACATTGTTTACTGTCTGTTGTCTAGCGCTTAAGAAGAGCGGCCATTCCAGCAGTAGGTGTTTCGAGTCCCTGATTTCCTTGCCACGGTGACAGCTAGAATCCTCAACCAATTCTGAATTGGTATTTTAAATTATAATATGTAAATATTGAGAATATGATATACGTGACATCGCGATAGAAACTGGGAAAACTAAATCTTGAGTGGTCTCCAGGTGAGCGCTTCTCAGTTTTCCAATGTGGTTATTGTGACTTTGTCATCGACCTTTGGCCGTTAGTTTACGTAGGGCAATAGATGACGTCTAGTTTTCACGTTTCCTTTTTTTTTTTTTTTACGTGAGAGGTGATTCTTATTTTATGGAACAAATTCCTCCCTGGAAAATATCTATCTTATATATATAATGTCTTGATATCGCTGTGTATAAAGGAAAAGAGAGTTTAAAAGAAGAATAACAAAAGCGATAAATTGTGAGGAATGCTATTTTTGATATAAAGGTTACATGATTATGAAATATCTTTGTGTGCATTTGTAATGTGAATTTAGTAGCATAAGGGCCAGGAGGTTGTTAAAGTCACGCCAAAATTAAGATAGTACCACCATGGGTATAGAAATGTAAGGGACCTGCAGAAACAGTTAAACATAAGGTTGTAATCAAGATGGTCGTCCCAAAAAGGAAAAGGCTCTAACTAGCATAGAAGGTCATATCAGAGTTCAATTAGACCTCCTCTCAAAAAATACCTGTTATCAACTTTCCAAATCCATCAAAAAGACCTATTCAGACTCCTGGGTAGCGGCTCTCTATATCACAACACTGGTCACAGCTGGACAACCAAGATCTATTACATGTAATGTCACATGAGCTGTGTCCGGCGACCACGGTGGAAGGCAATTATTTCCATCTTCTTGCTTGGCGCCAGTTGTGTTATTCTTGTCTCCAATTTGTTCTCCAGCTTTGGTGGCAACATTTATAGGGCAAACTGGTGTATTACTGAGATTATTGCACAAGTTGTATGTTCACCTTACATATATACTAGTATATACTCGTATATCCACTATACCATCATATATACATATTACATGTTTGCGATGCACTGAAGTAATTCAGATTCATATGATATCTATTTTTCGAATTTTCATCGCTTTCATTTTGATAAAATTTGATAATTGTAAAAGTCTTTAGCGAGATAAATTATTAAGTGTTTATATTCCTGTTCAAATTAATGATTAATGTGAATAATGCATATGATTACGATAATATATTACGGATATATGTCATGTATTGTTTGTTATTTCTTTTATTAAATCTGATTTATCTCTCTATTCTTATTCATTTTTTCTGTATTTAATCTTATGTAGCCCTATATTTACTTCATAACAAACTAGTTTCAATCTCAATCTCTCTCTGCATTTTATGATTTATATATTTATCCTAATGGCAGTTAAAAATATTAAAATTTATTTGTTATTTTTCATTGCAATATCCCCCCGGCCTCACACATATATTCTCCTTTAAATAATTCTTCCCCCCTTAATCAAAAGAATTCTTCGTTAAAATTTGAAATAGACACCCTAGGAAAGCCTTTCTCCAAGTAGGCTGAAGCAGAGCCGCCATTGGCATTTGCGAATATCTTCTTTGGAAGTTCCGATATATTTTTTTTCTCGTTCATGAGATTGAAGACCGCCTTCTTCACGTCCAGCCAGGTGTAGCCGCAGGAGGTGTTCATGGCCTGGCAGGGAGGACTCAGGGTTTTAATATAGACCACGTCCTCAATGACGTATAGCAGACCTAGCTGAATATTTTTTCAGCCATCTTTTAGTAGGTCAAGGCTCTTAGGAGGGATCCTTTGATCAACAGTCAATCTTAGATTACGGTTTCTGCAATTTTAGGCCGCTCCAGACCAACTAGAACCTATCCGGATACCTTTACAGGCTGCAGCGCACGCAGCCTTTTCCCAATTTGTTTTGAAAAGCCTTGATGTAATTCAGTGGTGTAAACCCCAGAGAAGAATTCAGGAATAGCATCTGGTCAAAGTTCCCAGATGAAGATATCCTACGGCCCGAGATGGTGTCTAGTTTGACCAGAAATGCGAGCTCTGTTTATAGAGAACAATCTCCTCCATAAATATTTTCCATTTGTATTTTGGCAATGAATTTGGTCTAGCGACTCTAACAGCTGAATACCTCTTTGGCATTTTGTGAGATTTTATTTTATTCCTTGTTGATCTCATGAAATAAAGCCCGCCTTTAACTGGCGAGAACAAACCATGGTCTCTAGTTTTTCATAGCTGATGTTGTATCTTTGTCACCGACCCGTGACCGCTAGTTTGCAGCGACAGTCAATAGATGACATCTAGTTTTGGCGTCTATTTTGACTAGAGATGCGACCTTTATTTTTATAAATAGGGTTATATGATGATATATTTATGTTTAAAATAAATATAAATATACAAAATAATTTGAAATATTCATGCATATATAAATATATATATTTAATTAAAAAGGCATATATTTGATCAAAATATGCCTTTTTAATTGAAGATTTATTTATGGACTGCTCTATTTTCAAAATATATATATGGAATCTTCTTTGGTAACATTCATCGAGGAAAAAGGTCGCTACCGATGCACTGCTAAAGGTTTTACCCAAGAGTAGAAGGATCAATCTGGTGACTGGCATTGCCCACCTCTAACCCAATATGGTATTTGTAAATAGTAGTCTTCGCCACACTTGTTATGTCCATTGCCTCGGGATGCAGGCGGACGCCTGCAAATCAAGGGGCAGGTCACAGGAGGCGAACATCTCTCGGAGCAGAGGTCACATGGTTCAGAAACTCCAATAAGCAACACAGAAGAATCGTCTCGAGACAGGAGGGTCAGGACTGGGTGTGAAGGGCCATCCATAGAGCGATGTCTGCGATTTTTCCCGAGAAGCAATATCGACGCAGGTGGGCCCAGGGAATGGCCTCATCTACGGTGGTAGCCTAGTGCGCCACCATGGTCTTCTAAAAGATGCGCCTGCAGCCTTACCGAGTCCAGTGCCCGCACGCGCTCTGGTTATTGAGGTGGATAATTGGCGAAGCCGATCCCTGCAGGTCAATGGTCTCCGCCTCGGTTTCCACATAATATCTAGAGCTGGCATTGTTCCCAATTAGTGCTGTAAATCTAGGAGCGCAGCCCACGTTGAGCGCGCTGGAACAGGGGCTCTGTTTTGAGGAAGATAAACCCCTCTTGAGCCAGCACGTCTAGTGGCCACAGGATCTGGTGATCAAGAACGCCAGAGGCTCAGCAGAGAGAGATTGAATCTTCACTTCATTACATCGTCATATTAGATAAATATGGTTTAGAGACAAAGAGAAATATGTGCCTGTTAATAAAGTTAGGCTTCTTAAATTTAATTTTAAATTTAATCAATAAAATTATTTTATATATAGATAATAAAATAACTTTTAATATTGAAAATTAAATTTCGATATTAAATTTTAATACTTTTAATATATTAAATTTTAATTCGGAACCAACTGGGGCTGATCTATAGCAGCTCGGATCTTTCATGATTATCATGGCGTACAACAATCGAAACTTCCTCAGTTTGAACAAAAAATTGATTATTTTCTCTCTCCTTCTTGATAAATTAAAATTCATTTGAAAGACACACATTCTTTAATTATTTACATTTATAAAAGTTGTTTTTGTCCATTTAAAAGTAAATTGGTAGCAATGTTTGAAGACCTCCTATGAATAAAATTGGAGACTTGTCACGGTATATTATAATTGAAATATTGTGAGAAGAGTCTATTAATTTTTAAATTTAGTATTCACATTCTTATTCTATATGCATCAATATTTCCCACAAACAACCTGATGGACGACATTCTCTCTAAGCGACCTATGTAAAAACGAGCCGAGTTACGTGACATTAAGAAGGGGTTGACGGGAGCGCTGTCCTCTCTCACCCCTGGTAGCATGGCGACCACAGAGACTGGAGCTGACATTGCAGGTGTCTTGTTGCTCGCATTACTTTTTGAGCCGTCTCCCCACTTATATGTTTCTAAAATCTATAGAAACAATGAAATCACGATCAGAATTTGACATATGATCTGTATTATATGTATTATAATTTTGAAATGCTTAAAGGTTTGATTCAATAGTTCGTTACTTTCATAGATGATAGCCGACAAGAATGCCCATGGACCATTATATAGGGAACACGATGGACTACACACAATTACTATGTGGTGATCAGAATATCTGAGGGCTTGCATATCAGGTCTATATATGGCCTGGTGTCCATGCTGGGTGGTGACTTCTTCTTGGAAATATCTCAATATATTATATGGATCTATGTGATCGTTCAAGATTCAAATATATATTGATTGCCCAACTTATTCTAAATTAGATATTTCTTTACATTATATTCAAATAATTGAGTCTGTTAAAAAGACTTATAAAACGTCAAGACTACTTTCAAGCGCGACCATTTAGGTAAGATGAAAAATGACTCAAATCAAAATGCCCAACTTGCGATCAGAGAAAACCTCTAAGAAAGAATACAGGTGTCTAGAGAGTAATGAAGAGCTATTTCCTGGGAGAGATTCGACTGTACAGGTATTAGTACAGAGAATATATATTGTAGCAAGCCTAGCAAACTCCAATATATCGAAGAATAATAAACCAGCCGCTTTAAGTAAATAGCGGGTACCCATTTGGTTGGTGTTTGGAAAGACGTATTCTGCCTATTGTTGTACATATATATATATATTGCACAACACAACGTTATAGCCGCAATCGTTTTTACGACCTGCTTTAATGGCTTCCCTCTCATTTATATTTTAATAGGATTTCGGAAATTACTCTTTTACTAATAATCTTTAATCTATATTGTGCAATTTTGAAAACTCCATTTATATTTTCCAATATTTGGGTTTGCTATTGTATCTATAGAAATTTTACAATGCACTGTGTGTTAATCTATGCATGTATATATTTGCATATACACGTTTGATATGTTTTGCATGAAAATAATACGCTCTCACCTTCCATATAAGTAAAATAAAATTCTGAAATCGCTTATACAACACTTCAATTGAAACTATAATCATTGTACTTTCGCCAAATTCTTTAACTACTCCCCTAGGTTTATACAAGAATCTATAACTTCTATCAAAAGATAGGCTACCCCCTTCTCGTCAAAATAAGTGTTTACACTAAGTGAAATATTTTGGACGATTTATAAACATATATTTATTCGCTTAAAACAATGAACCGTTTGAATTTCGTTGCATCGAGCGCGCAGATTTTGGGGGTAGATAGCCGCAGCTTTGAATTTTTTTTTATTCGACATCTCTTTCAAGAGAGTGTCTATCTATTGTTTTTAAGCAAAGGCAATTCGCCTCAGAGCATTTTTAGTGGATACTCGATCCTACCATCAGTCAATTTTATCATCCCATAATATTAGAACGACTTTGAACAAACATCTGCATAAAAAGCGAGTAAATTACAAACGATGTTGTTAATCGAAGCCAAGACCATCTTTGTAAGTTTTCCAGAAGTTTACAAAGTGATTCGGCACTTTGTCTACAGTTTGGTTCTGTATGGTTCTTTATGATGCCCAGTCACAGTGATAACAGACTCAACTAGACCCAATTCAAAGCCTTTCTCGAGTTTTTTAGAAGATTCGAGAATGCGATAAAACAGGTATGGACTTGCTCTGAGTGTCAATCAGTGTTTTAATACTGATGACCCCATCGGCAGGCTTACTTATTTTCCAAAATGGCATAATTTGCCTCTGATAATACCTTAAATCCGTGGTGAAATTTATACATCTTTCTAGACAATAACTAGGACATATTGCCGGAATTGTTTTTCATCATTCAAAAGAGAAATTTCATCTGTCGACGAACAGAGAAGACCTTGTCCTTTTTTTTATCCTTTAATCTTTACAGAACTTACATTTTATCGGTATGTATCAAAGAAAGTAATGACATCGTCAACAATATCAGCTACATACTAAATAGATGTGCTCACCAATTTGTAGCTCGAGAAGCACTCGGTAATGTATGGGTGCCTGTTACAAAGTTACTGTAGTGATGGAAAGGCGTTGCCTGTGATTTAAACTGCGAGGTTGGATGTTTGTTGATTGAAGAGACCAGCTCGATGTATTTTGGCGTTTTCCCCGGTTTCGATAACCATGCTGAATAAGTTACTTGATCATTCACTCTCACACAAGAAAAGGCCTTTGTCATTTTCTGGATTAGCTGGAGCCAAGAGTCTCTGATTGAAGCTTTTCTTTGTTGTTTACCCGCTTTTGCCCAGAAAGGTCTACTAATTGTCGTTTCCCCAGTTGCAAGGGATGTTATTTTGCACCTTTGAAACAGTGTGAGAACAAATACCCTGCAGATATCCTTCTTGATCTCCAGCATTTGGAGTGCCTCTTCGTTGAAAAGGTGGTTCGGTGGGGTAACTTTCACTAATATTTTTTGACGAAAAAATCTAAGAGCCTTAAAGCGTGTTGTCCTGCTCTATGCCTCATATCCATGATTATCATTTCAAAATTAATTGGAAAAAATTAAAGTCTCTTTTTTTATTGTGAAATGGCGAGATTTCGAAAAAACGACGCTCTTTCACAGGTAGTAGAATAGCGTCGTTGCTCGAGAGCTCTCTTATTTCACAATAAAATATATGTATTATCAATTATTTCAATTAATTTTGGATAACCTTTAACAATTTTGACCAATGAATTTAAATAACTCTTAATTTCTCGAAGTGTAGAGCGGGGTGATACCCGGACATATTGCTCCAATAAAGAACTCGTAGGGCTTCTAAGAACTGATGTTGAGTTAGATATTTTTGAATATTCCTCGGGAAGAACGAAAAAGCAAGCTTTGTCAGCCTCTGAAGTCATAGGCAACTTCTTGCAATGGTTCACCTTTAGCTTAGATATTATTTCGGAAACGGACTGAGTGAAGCTGCTGATAATGTTAGTTTTTGTATCTTCCAGTTAGAGAGTCTACCAAGGCGCCATAGACGAGCTGTTTTTCCACACGTATCGTCTCTGGAATATCGGCTGCTGGACCACGAAGAACCACCGCTAAAGCACCAGCCATCTCGATGTCGGACCATCCATTGTCTCGGGCGATGAGATCGAACTGAGCCCTGAAGGAAGTCCTACAAAGCGGTGCTATCAAGAGCTGGAGGCTTTTCTTTGAAGCTAGTCGTATTTCGTATAATAAGGTCTGAGCCAGATGGAGAGTCCGATGTAGGAAACGTGTGACAAGGAATAATTTGTTGTGGGGGAATCCCGAGCCATTGCCTCTGAGATTGAAGACCGGTGCCAACATGGGATATTCTGCTTTCAGGTTACAAGACCCGCGTGTTGAGAGGTTCCAATTGTTGGGCAACTACTTCTCTAAATGATGTTGATTGTTGTACAAGATTTCTAGCAATTTCTTCTTTGAGTGTCAAATTTTGAAAAGAGAGCCTTAAAAAACCTTTAATTGCTCTGTCGCCATGATTTGGGTTTTAATTGACATCTAAGACATTTCCTTATAAAACAAAGATCTCACTTCTTACACCAGATGTTGAGTGACTGCTGTGACAGAATATTCACATGAACATGCAGGATCCATAAGAATATCTGTTCTCGAGATATTCACTTGTTTTATTTTTGCAGGGTTAGCCACACAAACAGCGTAAAACAGAAGGCAGACGATTGTCACAACGGGAACACAATGTAGACTGACGCTAACTCACACTCGCACGCTCTTCTTCTTAAGCCTTTTGTGTGGGTGTGTGTAAAAAGTCCATTCCTTTTTCCACTAAATACACATTAAAATAGTTAGCATTAGTTTACATCATCTGCGTAAAAAGCGTGGTGTAAAGTTCTCAGTACAGAGGCTTCAGTGATTTCACGATATTTTTTATATCGAGTTTCAACTCTCATGATTTTCGACAAAGTACCGGTTTCCTTTTTAGGATTTTGGAGATATTAATTCTTTAATAATCTCACGCATCTTAAAAACAACCCTACAGCACCAATAAGTTCGAGTATTTAAAAGTATCCTGGAGTCTTTTGAGTGCATTAAAATCGAAGTGTTTTCTACACGTGTAGACAAGTGGTGCCCTTGCGATAAATAAGACGTAAACCTTTCTACCATGATTATCATGGCCTGCACTAGGTGTATGTTTTATCATGCAAAAATAATAAATGATCCGCACAACGTACATCTCAATAATTCTATATACAGTTACGAGCGTCATCCGTTCTTAATTCTTCATCTCCTAATCATTTGTCATCTCTGTCACCGTTTGCTTTTTCTTTGGAATGGCACCCTCCTATTGGTTGGCTACGATCACGCCACCTTTGCCCCCCCCCCCCCCCCCCACTCGCCATTTCGTCTTTGTAACTATTGTGTTGGAGCGGGTCGCTCCTTAAATAAATGCATATATTAGTTAATAACTAAATGGAATCCTCTCTTTCTTTTTCCCAGTAAGAGACGCCTACGGAAGCCAACAGTACATAGACAGATAAAGCACATAGGCTATAGTTATTAACTAATATATGCATTTATTTAAGGCGCCAATTTATAATGGTAACAAATAGTATTTGAATAAAAACATTCAATCGGGTAAAACACGGGCGTTGCCCGGGTCATTCGGCTAGTATTAATATAAATATGAGTTTGAAACTAAACTCTAAAAATTGAAAAAAAGTATTCATTATGTGCTGATAAATATTCTAATATCAATCTAAAAGCTAATCAGAGTCATTAAAATGGTTGAAAGGAAATTACTGAATTTAAGATGAATAAAAGTAATTGAAGTTCTTTGAAGACTTGATGTCACTAGACTGAGGATCTTTAATTAAACTGGCATAACGTATAAATATTTCCTTTGGGGAATATTGGCCTAAATACTTTTTTATATTTTAGATCCATAAATGCTCTTTATCATTTAATAATATACATATAGAGTTGACTTATAGGCGGTGAAGACATCTATAAAATGACCACTTCATAAATGCTATGCATACTTTTAATTAGAGATAATTGAAAATACAGAATAATGTAATTGTGGATAGTATAGCTCGTACAATTTGTTCATTTGCAACGTAGGTATAATTGAACTAATCTATTAGATACCAGACTTATCTTCGAAGTAAAGAGGACTATGTTAAAAATAGATCAGAACATTTTAAATAAATATTGAAAATGTTCATTTCTGAAATCTTGACAACATTATACTTTAAAGTTTTTCAATGCTTCGAATGACATTCGGCAAGATATGGCTATAGAAAGCCGCAGATTATAAATAATACAGTCGCTCTTCAAAATGGACACGGGGTGGGAAACTGAATCCAAGACGATCCAAGAGTAGGAAGACCTATAGAGAAAGAAGCAGAAAACGTATCACTCAAATAACCGGAAAATATCATAAGATGTATTTTTCATTTTATTTTATTAATCAACCAGAGGCGCGATATTGAAATATTTGCGTCTATTGCACAGAAGAAACAAACAAAACAACAAACAATATAGAATTTATAATTAAATTTCTGCAAATTTACATGTAAAATTCGACAGAGTTCAGAAAATGTATATATTGTCATACCAGAATATTTAGTGATAAATGTTGAGGATTGGTGTTCATTATATTCTGTACGAAAATCTTCAAGTTGAAATTAATTTCAGAAAGTTTCGAGACCTCAACAAAAACCAGATCTCATAGGGCTTTTACTATTTTGAATATTTGGGCCAAGAATGAAATCCCTATATTTCTTTAGGCTTCATTCAAGCCCTTAATGACTATTTCCTATACGGTAAAATATATCTTAATGGGCAGCTATTCAAGTCACTAGAAATCATAATATAAAATCAGTGAATTCCCCAGAGGCTTGAAATCAGACGACTACAAAAAAAAAGGTGAGAAGCGAGAAAACATAAATGTTTAGATGCGGAAGGGGGATTATTTCGTAGAAATTTAAATAACATTTCATTTTGATCTTTTATTTTATTTTGATTTTCAAAAATTCCGAGAATTTAATGGAAGTACCTTATAATAAATAGATATTTATTTTAAAATGATATATTTATTATAACACTTAGAGACCCTGGATAGATTCTAATATTGAACATCGTTTATATTTAAATAATATAACATTTTTAACAAATTATTTTACCGGAAAAGTGTTTTTTTTTTTCAATAATAGCATCAAATATTATCCATACAGACCTTGATGATATTATTGTAAAGAAACACATTGCCGGTAAATTTAATTTTTGTAAATTTTATCGATAAATGGCATTTGTGAATTTATAAATTTAATCTAAATATTATAGTGTCTCGACGAATTTCACAATTTCAATGTTAACAGCGAATGCAAGTAACCAAACGGATCCTTGAACCCTGTATATGAAAGTCAGACTCGTTTTACATGTTTAAATATGTAATTGAAAAGGCTTGAAACATTAAAAAATGTCAACCTGTAAAATCAAGACTTGTACCAGGAGTACTTAGGATATTTAACAACAATATGATAAATGAGATGGGTTGGTTGGCATTGAGTGTCTTTTTATTAAATTGTAAACAAGCTGCTTTAGAAAACCTACAGATTCCACTGTCTAAAAGTAAAGCCCGAATACCTTGAAATTTATCTTCATTGTACACGGCCGATTATATAAAAGTGTAATATTAAAAATTGAGAGGTTTTGATTTTCATTTGAATAACTCATTTCTGATAGATTAGCTTAAGAAATTAAAATTGATATTCGCTAAAAATATTTTAAAAAAAGTATATTTCATATGCTTTCTCCCTAATATTTTTAAAAACAATCTAATATTCTAATTTATTATAAAAATAAGATTTGTTTTTGAAGTTTTAAAAACCTTTCGTATATAAATACTATAATCCTATACAGGATTATTTGCGCCTCGCTTTACCTGTTAGACTGAGGCTTTGGCTGGAAAGCTCACCAGTTGTACGATGAAAGAAATAGGTGTTCGCCCCTTCTCCTTATTTCGTTTATAACTTTCTAGAATCGTTTTAATTCTAATTTACACCTATAAAACCAAATTAAGAGTGAAGCTAGGTTATAAACATAGAACCTCCACAGGTTGAAGAGCGGTGCCATAAGAGGTCTACAAATAGCTCCCTAGAGCGATAACGTATTTAGTCCGACGCCAATTAACTGGGGCTTCTATCCCTCGGAGGAAATTTATTGGGAACCTTTAGAGACTCTGGTCATGCGAATAATTTTACATAATTTAATGCTTTAATGCTTTTTCATATCAGTCATGTATAAGCATATTTGGCAAGACCTGGCTCATCAGTGGTGAACCTTCCCAGCGTTGTTTGACCATTTATTCCACCAGATAAAACGTAAAACTATTGTATTTCATATTCTACTTAATCAGTTTGCATTCAAGGCAATTCATCGTAACATTTATGTAATCAATAGGATATTTCATAAGTACAGATAATATGTAAGGAACTCACACTAGTTATAATGAGAATTAGATCAAAACATCTGTTTTTCTCTTTATATATGTTGTTGAAATATTGTTCAATCCATTATGAGTACATTCCATCATTAAATAAGCAACAGGGAACATTATCTTCCTACAATGAGATTTACGCATGCGCTATTACCAGTGTTGCCAGTCTTATTTGTTGTTTAAGCTTCATTCTGGAATAACTCTATTCTTTAATATTAATTTTAACTCTTTCTATCTCTTGATTTTTAAAAGGTTCGGTTACCTTTTGATCTTATATATAAAAAAGTATTTTCTGATCGTGCAAAAGAAGGTGCTGCTGATGGTTTGCACCATCTGACGGTATTTCTTGATTAATTAAAATAAGGTATTCAGCTGATTGCATTTTGTAAAATCATTGTAAAGATAACTAAATTTAAACTGAGAGTTGATATTTATTCCGATCGATGGCGTCAGCCATCAATAACTATCAATGGCACGATCAGGTGGATACTTTCTTTTTTCAAAATATCCAAAGTAATACCAGTATAATTTCAGTTTTTTACATTTTAAAAATAAAAATGAATTAGTTCAAACAAAAATTAGGAAAACAAAGAAAAAAAATGCAACAAAGCTATTATGCGCAAGATAAATCAACAAATGCACAATAACAACGAATAATTTCGAGTAGTGTTCTTTTTATCAATCTCACCAGACGCTGTAAATTATTCCGAGGTAAATTTTAAAACCAAATATTCTAACGTCAAGAATCTGTGAACTCGGAGAATATTTATGAGTTTAAACGGAGTTTATATACTTTTCTTCATACATCAGATTTCAAAATTCCATTTTCAAAAATCTGAAAAGAAATAAAAATTATCGGAAAATAATAAACTTAAAATTAATTAGTTAAAGTAGTTAATAAACATGTTGAAAACAATTTAATCTTGCTTCCCCATTTTTTACCAGAGGGATTTCTTATAAATGGAGATTTAATTTTGAAGCTTAAAGGTCAATAATTGCGGGGCATCCACACAACCAACTCTGCTTTAAACTCAACTCCACATCGGATCGATCCAATGGGAGCTGAAGGAAAAACATTTTAGGGTTAGAATTCGAAGAATTATTTTTTTCATATTTTTTTATCTATTTCTAGAGTTGTTAATGAGTATTTTATTCCGTGTGTATATCTTCTTAATTAGCATCCCCATAGGCAATTAGTCCATGTAAAATGTAGCAAGATGGTATTAACCAGATGTACAACAATTTATTTATAATTTTTCATTAAAAATAATCACTGAATATTGTGTTTATATTCAGATGGTTAGAAAAGGATAGGAAAGGCTTAAACACGTATACACATGTAGCGTTCATTACGGTCAATTGTTTGAGAGAGAATTGGTAAAAAAAAAACATTATTTTTTTCCAATATTTAATTAAAATGCATATATTGGATCAAAATATCATTTATTTTACTCTATGCAGGCAGTTATTTATAGATATATATGTGTAATATAGTGAGGTCTGGTAGCCTCTTGTAAATTCTTGTCGACTAAATGTGTGATGAGGTATCCAGTTGACTTAAACTGTGGTGTCAACTCTCGCTATACTGTGTTGACCGAGAGGAACAGTCAGGATGTGGAGTTTTCCAGTACCTCTCTGCACCTTGGAAGACCTTTTACAGTTCTCACAAAGTACAGGCAGTCGTGGTCGAGGCAGAGTGGAAAGCTTGGGAATGTCCACATAAAAAACGAAGACACAGTTGCACTAAGAAAGTTCCGTGAACAGATAAAATTTGAGCTAGGAGCGAAAGATGGAGAGATAGAAGAGTTCTTACTGACTACATGGTGGATGAGGAGGAACTTGGTGACTACCGATGTGAGCTTCCACTGATGGTGAACTGACTGTCAAGTGACTGTATTTATAGGTTAAGATGGGGGCCTTATGCGACAGGGGCGTGGATCGTCTGGTGAAACTGTACACTGGCGCCGTCCTGACAGTTTCCAATCTATCTTTAGACCATGTTGTTTTGTGACTTCTATCTATCTCGAATTTAGACTTAACCAAATTGTTTTAATTGGTGATATCAATTAACATGTAAAATGTTTAATGTATGTTGTGTGTTGTGATTAAGGCGTTGGTGAGATGTGTAAGAAAACCTAAATGGTTAGTGTGAAACATGAGTTTAAAAAAAATGGCGATCATGATCATGGCGGTCAAATTGATAGCTTTGTGAGGGATGTTGGGCGCTGAATGGGGGATATGTAACTGAAATAGATTCAGGGATCCTCTTACTGGCGGTCACTCTTGAGGGGTGTTTGCTATTTTTGTCATGTACTTGAAACTGACTTTCTCTCTCTTGTTTTGTTGAGATTGGCATATTTATTGCCTATTTGAAAATATAGTTTTCTCGATGTTCGTAAGTGGTTGTGTTTTCGAAGTTGTTTAGACTTAGAAAAATATTTATTCGGTGATGTCAGGTTTAGATGTGTGGTGAAAGTGCGACTTTCAACGTGGACACGCTTTGGGTTGAGATGTGTCACAGGCATGAAGGCGTCTTTGGTCTGAAAAGTGAAAAGGTTTTGTGGTGTGGCACTGTGACACGAAGTGAAAAATTGTGAATGAAAAGGTCTCACGTGAAGTCGTTGCTTTGGCACAAATTCTAACCTGTTTCACTATGAATAACAAATTTACTAAAGTCACGGGTGGTGGTTGTACGAACGTGTATCGAGAATTTTTATATTGTTAGTGGATATGATACGTTTAATAAGAAATATTTTGAGTGTTTAGTGGGGCAACGTTATGGAGCTTGTGTGGCTCGAAATTGGTTTTGTTGCTAAGTCGCGCGTTATTAATTGTTGCCAATTGGAGAGAGTGATGTGAGCGTGTTGTAACGTTTGTTGAGAGAGATTTGTTGATGATTAATTATGCATGTAAAATTAAGGGATGAGGGAGTGTAGTAATGTTGGAATTTAACGATTGTAATAGTTTTGGAAGGCTGTGACTTAATTTAGCTACTGGCGTGGTAGTTGATGGGATTTTTATTTTTAACTTGTTTTGGGAAAGATAGTTGTTTTCCTAGTTGTGATTTTTAAAATATTGTCTCTCAGGTGAGAAATCACAAAATATTTCTGAAATTAAAAAAATGCGTTTCACCTATGTTGATTTATATTTAAAATTTTGATTCTTTTAATCGTTCATTATGGTAGCGTAAAAATGATCCTTGTAAAAGGGCAATGTCGTGATAGCGACAAGAATTTTAATTGGGGCGTTTATATTGTTTATATTGGGGCGTTTACTTAAAATGGTGAATATGACAATGAATTTTGTCAAATTTTAAGAATTGATAAAGATATTGGTCTTTTGGTATGAATATAACTAATAAGAAAAACAAAAATAAGTTTAAAATTATGATGAATGAGAGATTTTTTTAAAAAATAATAATGTTCTTTTTTAAGTTGTTGATTTGGATAATGCCATTTTAGGTTAATTTAAGAAAGGCATGTAAGATTAGTAAATTGGTAAAAATGCGTGATGAGCGATTTTTTTAAAGTAAAATTGAAAGAAATGAATTGAAATTTTATATTTGATTAAAATTAAAGTAAATTTGATAAATAAGAGTGTAAAAGTTTTAAAAATTGAATAAAAATGATATAAAATAGTAAAAATTGATTTTAAAATGCTTAAAGTGAAAATATAAATACAAAATTTATGGGGAATCAAGTTGTGAACTTGAGTATAAAGTTAGGTAGTTTTTTAAAAACTTACAGTTGTGTGATGATTGTTTAGTCAGGAGGCTTGGTCTCTGGTTGTTCTGCTGACGTGGAAGTCGCTCCATGTTGGACTTGTAGAAGCTTGTTATTTCTGTAAAGTTGATTGCGGCTTGTCGCCTTGAGCATTGTCTCGATGATGTCAGGTCGAAGGTGGAGAACTAGTCACTGAGTTTGCGCTACTTCGCTCCTCGATTTCCATGACTTGTGGGAATTTCGACTGTGTTGTTGGGATGATCAGGTTGCTCCCGGCGTTGGCGATCTGTTAGCGGGTCTGCGGAGGTCCCTTGGGGCGGCGACGTTTTCCGTAAATACCTCTTGTTGGGGAGAGATTGCTTGGTTGTTTCGTTGGAATGGCGAGTTTGTTCCTCCATCTTTGCTCTTTCTTGCTTCTATCTGGACAGTCTTATTACCTTCTTCGTTGTGTCATTCTTCGTTTTGGTCATCCTGTCGACTAACTGTAATATAGTGAGGTCTGGTAGCCTCTTGTAAATTCTTTTCGACTAAATCTGTGATGAGGTATCCAGTTGATTTAAACTGTGGTGTCAACTCTCGCTATACTGTGTTGACCGAGAGAAACAGTCAGGATGTGGAGTTTTCGAGTACCTCTCTGCACCTTGGAAGACCTTTTACAGTTCTCACAGAGTACAGGCAGTCGTGGTCGAGGCAGAGTGAAAAGCTTGGGAATCTCCACACAAAAAAACGCAGACACAGTTGCACTAAGAAAGTTCCGTGAACAGATAAAAGTTGAGCTAGGAGCGAAAGATGGAGAGATAGAAGAGTTCTTACTGACTACATGGTGGATGAGGAGGACCTTGGTGACAACCGATGTGGGCTTCCGCTGATGGTGAACTGACTGTCAAGTGACTGTAAAGTGACTGTATATATAGGTTAAGATGGGGGCCTTATGCGACAGGGGCGTGAATCGTCTGGTGAAACTGTACACTGGCGCCGTCCTGACAGTTTCCAATCTATCTTTAGACCTTGTTGTTTTGTGACTTCCATGTATCTCGAATTTAATCTATTACAGAGTTTTATATATTTATCCTCAGTTTGTACAAATTACATTACATATGATGATGTAATGACACATTTCAATCATGCGTATAATCATTTACAGATGTGTTTCTATTATACAACATGAAAATCTTGTTATAAGTTATATACAATATGAGGTTGTTGGTTTAAATTACCATATATATGTTATGAATATTTTGGTTGTTGTTAGATAAGGCTTGATAAGACAAAGGATCGATAGGATAAAGGGTTGAGGTGCAGTCGTGATAAAAAAAATATAATTATTTACCGTCAAGTAGCTTTTATTTTCAATTACTTGAGGAAATATTACACATTAGTTAGTTTCACATTATATAGAATTTATAAAGTTAATCCTATATTAGTGATTTTAAAGGATAGATATGTTAACTACGCATATTTACAACAAAACTATATAACTAAACTGAAAGTCTCTCTAAAAACGATGATATCAAAAAATAAAATTACAAATGAATAAAATGAAATATATATTTTTCAAAATATAGAAATATTTGAGTTTTTAGATTATATAATATATATATATCATTATATCTTGTTTTTTTTTATTTTTATGTTTCATCAATTTCAAGTGAATTGATATTTGTGTATATTTTATTTTATGTATATATATATAATTTTTTTACTTATATATTGAAATTTTGCTTCTCTATCTCTCTAAAAATTTTAATATTTATAATATATTTATTTAAACACACAAAACGAGATATCCCGGCTACGAATAATTGTGTCAATTTACATTTTTAAATGGGAAGTATTTATGAACATATTATACAAGAAAAAAAATAATCTATATATATAAAAATGAATGTATGTGTGTGTGTCTGTTTGTTTGTTTGTTTGTCCTTTATGCCTGACCAAACCACTCATTGGATCGCCATGAAACTTTGGGAAGTTATTTAGTATAGTACTGGGAAGGTTTCTAGCAAATAAAATTTTTGAAATAACTTTTCGCCTAGAAATAATCAAGATAAATATTCTAATTTATCTGTTATAATTCAACAATCTGCTCTAAATATTATCATGATGATACGATGATTTTGTAATGTAGAAAATTAGGAAAGACAAAATTCAGGATGACACGGCAATTTATTTGAGACAAGAATAATGATACAATTCAAAGGCAAGATACTATTCCTTTAACTTCCAATTACCGAGGGAACCAATTAATATTGATTTTATTCAACTTATCGAGTATTTTTCAAGGGACCAGGAAAAAATGTTCACTTTATCGAGGGATTCGTTAAACAAACCTTTACTCGGGTAAAACCCGGGCGAAGCCGGGTACATCCATACAAGAATAATGATACAATTCCAAGGCAAGATACTATTCCTTTAACTTCCAATTACCGAGGGAACCAATTAATATTGATTTTATTCAACTTATCGAGTATTTTTCAAGGGACCGGGAAAAAAATGTTCACTTTATCGAGAGATTCGTTAGACAAACTTTTACTCGGGTAAAACCCGGGCGAAGCCGGGTACGTCCGCTAGTTTATTATAAAAATATTTTGTTTTCATTCATTGATAATTTTCTACATTTTTTGACCATAGTTTTATAATATGCAACTTTTTAAATATTTGTTGTAAATATATATATGTTATAATAGAAAAAAAATCTGTTTGATTTTTGATAATTAGTTATATAGAATTAATATTTGATGCTGATTATTTTGAGAATAGAGATATTTGTTGAGCAGTCGTGGCAATGATAAATAAAATCAGTTATCAAAATAGATTTAATTGATCTTATATTGATCTTATGGAATATATAAAAACATGGTTTGATAAAAGTAATGCCTGGCTTAGGGCGAGTAGAATAAGGAAAACAAAAGATTATTTATATAATGTACACAAATTTTGAGCCGGCCATCGGGATAAAACCACAATGAGTTTATATAGTGGAAGCGTGACCTCTGGCGGTCGACTTAGCAGAGTATTTGTATCTATGAAATATATAATTTTAAATAAATAATATTTTAATATAACAATTTTAAATAATATATATATATATTTTAATTTAACATTTCCCCCTTGTGAAGAAAATAATATGGGTAGAGAGAAAAGTGATAAAAAATATGGTTTAAAAAAAGTTTGTGCTGTTGTATATACAGATTTGTTTTTTCTTTTGGAGGGGTTAAATGTGTTTTTTCTAATAAACTAATTATTATATAGTTAAATTTGTTTAAATAAAGTAAGCATATTTGCTAATAATTCAAAATCATTCTTTCTTTTTTTTAGTAAGTAAAATTTGCATTCGACAAACTAAACATTCACTTAATAATCAATATTACTTTTCTTTATTCTCTCCAAATCCACTCGGAATATAAGATATAAATATATATAGTTAACTCACACCTATTTTTTAAAATTCACTGATATAGAATTATTTATAAATTCTATATAACTGTGAAAAATGTTTTATTGGAATTTTCTCCAAGTAATTTAAAATAAAACTACTTGGTAGTAAATAATTATTCTTCTGATTTTCTCTTACCACAACTGCAATATCATGAATACTCATGTACTACATTGTATAGCCCAAATTCTTATGTATCCGAATAGAAAGTAAATAATCAAGAAAAAAAGCAAATATCATAACAGTAAAATCCCAGAAAATTTATTATAACATTTATATATAGTAATATTTTCTATTATTATCTATATTAAAAATGGCATATCCTGACCAGGTGCACATGTGCTTTACAGAAGGCAGAGCGCCATCTGGTGGAACAGAAATCAACTAAACATTGATTTAGTTTCGCGCTTTTGGCGCTCGTCAGCGTGGAGTAGGCTGAACCACTGCGAACAAAAAATATTTTTTGGTCCCAATGGCTTCCCGAAAAACCAAGAAACGGGTATTTAAGGCCAAACTTGCGTAAATACGCTTAGCACATTAAAAAACGAATTATTATTATCTATATTATATAATATATAATACATTTTATTATCTATATTAGTTTAAAATAGAGAAATATATGAAAAAGATAGATAAGGGAGAAAGAAATATTTTGGGTTATTAGGTATTTGATCAATATAGAGATCAAATTTAGAAATAAAGAGAAGATATTATATAAAAGAAGATATTACAGAATAGAATGCCAAAATAAACATGGTGAAACAAACGCTCTTTGATGAAGAGAGCAAAATAAAGAGAACACAAGCAAGGATTAAAGGAAATTTGGAATTGTACAAAAACAGATTTAAATATGTGGAAAATTGTACAAATTCACTTTTGTACTATTTTTCACATTGATTGGCGTTCTCACGCCCTTCCTGCCTAAATACATGTTTCATGGTTTTTCAAGATGCCCCAAACACCAGCTTTTTTGGTCGTTGAGGTACAACGCTTGCGCAACGCTGACAAGGGCTAACAGCACGAAATGCGTATGTGGTTAGCTTTTAGTTAGTTGATAGTAGGTTAGATGATATTTATTCCGATTGATGACGCAAACCATCAGCAACTTTTAGTCGCACGATCAGGAAAAGCCTTTTTTCTATATTTATATATATTGGAGAAATTTCACTTGGAGTGAGAACATTTACTATTTGTAGTGCACTGAATGTAGTGTAAAATTCATTCCTTCTTAAGAAAGGTGATATACCTGATATCCCTAATATAGAAAATATGAAGAAAGATAACTAAATGTTGAAGATGGAAATTGATAGAACATATATTTTATAAAATGGCTTCCGAAAAACTTTCACTTTCATTTTTTATTTGGTAAATTTATATATCAATACTTATAGATCATTTTCACACTTTTGTTAATTTTAATTTATATTCATTGTATATGAAACATCGGGGAGTTTCACGATCAATAGGTTTCTAATATATTCATAAATAGGCAAAGATAAATATTATCGATTTCCTTGATAAGGGTGACGTCGGATCCTCGGACCTAAAGAATAGGTTGTAGTGTATATTGAATCCTAATGGGGGTCGGTGGAAGGATGGTCTAAAAGTTTGTTTTCGGCCACTATGACCCGAGATCGAATTCCGCATTGGGAACTTCTTTTCTGATAAAAAAAATGCTCCAATGGCCCCCGATTCTTGCAAAAGTTCAACCCCACCAGCGAGTGTAAGTAACCAAACGGAGTTCTTGGCACATTTTTAAGTTCAAAGTCGAGCTGCTTTCCACATGTGTAGACATGTGGTGTACTTACAGTAAAACGCAGTCGCCTACTTCTACCCATAATGATTATCGTGGCCCGTACCACGTATTCCAGGGATGAGCAAAATAAATTGAATCCTACTACATATCGACTCAGCAATTCTACTGTCCAGATAGAACTGTCAGTGATTCACCTTACTCATGGGATAATAGTTTCAGAAATTTTAGTTTATACTTATGTGCTCGAGCTTTCAAATTGAAGGCATGTACAATACAAATATCAATAGTTGGCGCTTTCCACTTAATTTATAAAATCGTTGTACATAGTAGAAGTTGAAATTCCAGTACATATTTCCCCTGATCAAGGTGGTAGTGAGTTACCAAAACGACTTGAAATAAAAGTTTTGATATTTGGTTGTTTATTTGGTTAGTCTTTTGGACAGTCTTTCTAGACTGATCAAATACTATGTCTTTCTTTATAGAAAGATTAACTAAATAAAAACCTATTTTCAACACTTTTACTTCTCGACGTTTCTTTAACTCTATGATATCTTACTCAGGGGATATATGTACTGAAATTTAAAATTTCTACTATGCAAAACTACCAGAAACTTGACATATATTGTAAACATAAAATTTGAAACCAACTGTTAAAATATATTGAATGGCTAAAACTAACAAGGGACCATATGTCTATAATGTCTCAAATGTTAATAAAATAGATTATTTGTGGGCGAACAACCTTTTTTGGAAATAAAAAATGTTTATTCTATAAAGAGTTACTATGATGGATAGAGAGATGGCAATTTTCCAAAGGTTTAGTTGCATTATCTTTAGATGTCTATATTTTTACTTGATTTTCTATTATTACTTAATCCGCAGCAGAATATATATGTTTGAAAATATAAATTAAAACTTCAAAATATTTTTCCTTAAATTTATTCAGTGATATTCCAATATAAAATCTTTGTAATATTTATTTTGCGCAGAGAATATATTTAGGAAATCTATAGTTCAAAAGTAAATTGAATCAGAAGATACTCATATATAATTTATAAAACATTTTTTCGATATACACATAAAATAACTGAAATTGTTTAAATATAGTGAATAAAAAAGAGCGAGCTCTCTTTTGAATAACAATAAGATGGTTATATTTTGGAAATAAAATTTTTATTTCAAATTTTATTTATATATTAAAAATATATAGAATAAAGAAATATCGATATGAATTATATAAAGCCCCCTTTTTCAGGTCATTTTCCTTTGTTATAAAATAAACATAATAACAAATATTTTTAAGAAGAAACTTTTTTTCGAAATGATTTTGGCTATTATATAATTCATATAATATTAAACGAATTTTGAATATTAAATAGGATTTTTATATTTATATTTAAATTTCTTAGTAAAATGTTATAAATGTACATAAAGGCGATCTATTACTTTTATCGCAGCCATTTCTTTGACCTTCTCATTAAGTGCCACATTCCCGTAGGTGGCGTCCTTTATTTGCCAGACGATCAGGTCGCCATAAAACTTATTAATGGTTTGTCTGCTGCCAAAGTAATTGTGTGCCTCAGGTAGTTCCAGATAAGTATGTGATTGAGTAGATTTTTCCAGCGTTTTTTCGAAAATATCGTCTGCATTTTAATATTCACTCAATAAAAAGCGTCTTTTTCTCATTAAGATTTTCGTCTTATTATTGTTTTTATATAGTATTCATTATATTATAATATTATTTTAATGTTATTATTTTTTGGGTTTTATAATGCTGTAATTGAAATACAAAAGTATATGAGAAAATCATATTAATCTAAATTTTTACTATCCCATATATTTATAATTAGATATAATATTTTTAGTGAGATATTTAAAGGTAAATAAACATTTGTAGCTATTTTCTTTTCAATATTCAAAGTTGATAATATTTTTTCTTCGTAATTAAAAAATATAGTGCAAGAACTCTAAGTATACCAATTGTTTTTAATATAAATATTAAATATTTCCAAAACAGTGTCAATGTTTTTGTTATAATTAGTTTTCAATTTGATAAAGGTGATATACACACATACATATTTATATCAATTTAAATAGTCATATTTGGATTATGTAAAAAGGGCGTAGCTGGATCTCTGAGGAAAACTTTCTTCCAATCTATTTCGAGAGATTTCTGCCACGTTTTTAATTTATTTAACAAAAATACTCAATATATCGCTTTCTAACTATAAAATCATATTTTTTTATGTTTTTTAAAAATCACTTTCTCTATAAAACGAAATTCTAAACCTATTCTTTAAATATGTTTCCTTTTTTTATAAATTTAAAATGTAAAATAACATTATATAAAATATATTACTTATCTAATATATTACATAATATATAATCAATTTTTTCTTTATCAAACATTGATAAATAATATTTAAAACAAAATTTATGTCGTATTTATATGGAGTAGAGAACGGGGGTTTATCGCTTGTTGGAAGTAATTGCTAGAGTTGATACATCAATCCTTCGTGTTATTGGATGAGACAGTTTGGCCTTCTTTCAGCCATGTCATCTTGTAAAAGTCAATTTTAGGAACCCTTAAGTAATATCTAATAGATTGATAGCTTTCCTTCTAAACCATTCATAGGTCCCAGCAATCTGTTTTAATAAAATCTCCATCACAACATCGGACTGAATTATTAATGTATTTGATACACATTCTTTTTTAGACATTTACACATTTCACACGTTTAGACATTTATACACACAAAGATAGAGGTTGCCTGGCCGGCATTCATAGTTCTTAAAATTAAAGATACTTCGGCCATTGAATATTTTTATTATCTCGACGTTTCGATAATAATCTTTTGTCCTCGTCAGGAGTGAACAAAAATTTAAGGCTGCAAGAGCGTTTTGCCAAATGTTTTTATTTTTGTTCGCTCCTGACGAAGACAAAAGATTTTTGTCGAAACGTCGAAATAATAAAAAATATTTACTGGCCGAAGTATCTTTAATTTTAAGAGCAAACTTTTTAAAACAAAATCGAATGCTATATCTTCATATCTTATGCTGTAATATTTAAAAAGGAAAAAGGGAAGCTCATGATGAACTGACCTAGTGGTAAAGCCTTTTTTATCTCCATATCTCTCCACTAGATTTTTCGACTGATTTACAGGTCATATACAAACGGTCTTCTATTTTTAATGAACGATTATATAATGCTGTAGCTCGCTAAAAAACGCACGAATCGATTGATGTTTTATTTATTTTAAATAACAAGCACATTGTGTGTGATTTATATTTCATGGAAAAACGATTTTTATATTTATATATTTATATTTGAATACATGAAATTATGAAATTATGAGCGATTTGGTATAAGGTTACGTTTTCCGACTTCCCGAGATATATATCTTTAAAATTATAAAAGAAAATAATATTTCTATTACTAAGTGCACAATCAGTATATGAACAAGTAATACAAAGGAAATCTTGATATCTATAAATTTAAGTTAAAGTATTTCTCAGAAAAAGGTGCCTGAAGAAACCTTTATCTCCAAATGAAAGAAAAATAAAGGAAATGGTTGTCAGAGAGAATCCACCTCAAAGGAACATTTCCACAATAACCAACGTACCACATTCTACTATCAACCGTATTATCCGAAAAGATCGGCTTAAAATATTTTAAAAGGCTAAAGTTCACATTCTCAAGCCGCACCATATCGAGGAACGCAAGACCTGCAGCAGGGACCTTTACTAAAAGTATCTGACAGGTGAAAACTTGTTACACTGGACGAGGCATGGGTTTACCTCAATGATGATATCATCCAACCCCGTGCTATTTACTACGGTAACTCTCAAATAAACACCTTTCATATACAGGTCAAGTAATGCAAGGAACATTTTCAAAAGGCTTCATGATCGTTGAAGGTGTCTGTTACAATGGGAAGCTTCCTATAAGGTGAAGACAAATGTTAAAATAAGAGCAAGCGGAAATTTTGTTAACACTTGCTTATCTCATGTGTTTTTAATAAAAGGGCCACTGTGTATTTATATTATTTTTTAAAGAGTTTTATTGTCTGAATTCCGATATACATGGTAAAAGGAAAAACTTGCTTAAGTTTGTCCCCGCGAGTGTATATCAATTTTAAAGGCAGTGTTACAAATAGCACCAATATGTACTAAATTATATACTTGTTACATTTATTCCTTTAAATTATAAAAATAATGGAAAGTTCTTTCCTGGAGATGGTATTTCTGAGATGGCCCGATTATATCGGAGTATATAGGTATTTTCTCTCTTTTTTTAAATTTATATAATTTTCTTATTTACTAATCAACCAGGCGTGAAATCGTAATATTTACGTCTATTACAGAGAAAACAAACAAAACAACAAAAAATATAACCTAAAATTAAATATTTACAAATTTACATGTATATATCGATAGAGTTCATAAAATGTATATAGACAAAGTGGCAGATGTAAGATATTTAAATCATTTAGATCAGGGAACAATCGATGTCTCACTTCTGAAAAGTTCGGACAGTCATAGATAAGATGAAGAACAGTTTGTTCAGTTTTACACAGGAACAATTTGGTGTTTCTGATAGACCTCTTTTATGTAAGTATTTCTGGAATTTTCCGTGTGATGTGACAAATAGAGTGACTTTACAATTTGGCTGGAATTCTGTAGGAATTCCGTTTGGAGAAATAGTGCGAGTTGTATTTCCATTCAAAAATAAATCTTTAGAGATAAAATGGGTTCCTATAAGGAGAAGTAGCAACCTTGGAATATTTTCTCGAGGAAGATCCTCAATTCTTCTAGGAAGCATTCGTTCAATAAATCACTATTGAGTACTTGCCATTTATGATATAAAACGATAAAATTGCAGAAATATTTTAAAATTTTGTTTACAAAATAGATAAATCTATAAATAAGTTTGATATCAATAAAATATCAATAGGAAAATTCGAAACTATTATAGATGCGTATCATTTAAAAATAAATATATAAAACAATTTCTACCTTATCACTATAAAAAGAAGATGGAAAAATGCAATATAACAGCGGTGTGGTAGATTAAACTGACGAAACCGCTTGGAGGGTTCAACACTGATGAGCCAGGCCCTCTTATTAATTTTTCTATTGCAGTAAGGGCAGTAGAAATTGTTTAATTTTTAAAAGAATCATACGCGTCTTTAATAATTTCAAATTGTCATAACAGATGGCGCGCTAATGCATCATAAAATATCAATATATATTGGATCAAAAACGATATATTACTCACCAATGGTGGCTGAATGCCAACCTTTTCAAGTAAAAACAACGTAAATGGATTTTATATAGCAATGCCTCAATGCTATAAACATTATTGGATACAAATTGAATATTTATCCTCTCACTCTTACAATAATTCAACTGGTCTTAGTGTTCTTTAATTGTAATATTTTATAACAATCGATAACAATCTCCTATTGTATATAGAAGCAAAGGTTATTCGTTTTTTTGCTTATCATTCCTAGTACACGTGTTACAGGCCATGATAATTATGGTGGGTAGTTAGCGACTGCTTTCACTGTAATTTCATCACATGTTTACGCATTTGAAAAACAGTTCAACTTTGCCCTTACAAATGTACCAGATATTTTATACAAATAAATTTACTGGCAATGAGTTTCTTTTAAATATCATCAATTATTATCAAATATTATCTCTACAGACCTTACTGCAATGATATGAGTTATTGAATGAGAGGGCTTGGCTCATCAGTAGTGAACCCTCTAAGCGGTTTCGCCAAATTAATCTCTAGACCGCTCTGCTATTGTATTGGACTGGTTTTGTTATATACCCTGCATTTTCTATGGAAGGCAGCTCAGAGGTGTTTAGTAAACTATGGACATAAGCTTATAGGTCTGTAGAGGTGCATACATATAATTTCAAGGTTATTGCATCGAGCAAAGCTCTTCCGCAAAATATGTTTTCATAACCAATATATATTAGTAAATTCAATTTTATTGCCATCTATCGTTACAATTTTACACAAATAAATTTGCCAGTAAATTTATTTGTGTAAAGTTTTAACGATAGATGGCAATAAAATTGAATTTACTAAATGTACCAGAGCCCCGTTTCGTTACTTGCACCTTTGCTGGCGGGGTTGGACTTTTGCAAGAATCGGGGGCCATTGGAGCATTTTTTTTATTTAAAAAAAGTGCCCGGAATTCGGAAATTGATTCCGGGTCTTAGAAGTCGAAAACCAATGGTTCAGACCAACCTTCCATCGACCCCAAAAGGCCAATAGAAAAGTGTAACTTATTGACGATATATGGCTCTGAGCTTTGGAATACAAACATATATATTGTTGTTATAAGAAATTTACACTTTATTTGACGCCTATGATTATTAAAAAAAAAAAAACTATTTTATACTGAACATACTGCATTGATAAAATAAAGAGACGTCCTGGCTCATTAGTGATGAACCCCTCAAGCGGTTTCGCCAGTTTAATCTACCATATCGCTGTAATATTGCATTGGGATTCTAAATAAACTAAGTGCAATATGTATATGTGAATACATATAATTATAAATATATAGTATGCTTAAATCATTGCTTTTCTGAAAATAGAAAATAATGGTCTTTTTGTAGTAGAACAATATCAACGAGATGCATAAGCGCGCCAACTCTGTTATAAAATCTTACATCATATAATTTCATGACAACAGATGACGTGTTAATACATCATATGTTAAACTAGCCGCGAATGACCCGGGCAACGCCCGTGTTTTACCCGATTGAATGTTCTGTTTCAAATACTATTTGTTACAATTATAAATTGGCGCCTTAATTAATTGCATATGTTAGTTAATAACTATAGCCTATGTGCTTTATCTGTCTATGTACTGTTGGCTTCCGTAGGCGTCTCTTACTGGGAAGAAGAAAGAGAGGATTGCATTTGGTTATTATCTAATATATGCATTTATTTAGGGAGCGACCCGCTCCAACACAATAGTTACAAAGACGAAATAGCGAGTGGGGGGGCATGATGGGGGGGGGGGGGGGCAAAGGTGGCGTGATCGTAGCCAACCAATAGGAGGGCGCCATTCCAAATAAAAAGCAAACGGTGACAGAGGTGAATGATTAAGAGATGAAGAATTGATGACGCTCGTAACTGTATATAGAATACGTTGCTGAACCCTGTCCATATAGTCTCCAAAGTTGAACTCGATGGACGACAAACGATGGACGATGGATCGACAAACTCTGATAGCGTTCAGATCACCGAAATATTGGTCAATATATTCCTTTTTAAATTCTATTTTTTATATTGTAACGTTTTTGTGTTAAATGTTAAAATATGTTTCAACATTGTTAATTTGTTATGATGTATTAGCGCGCCATCTGTTATCAAAATTCGAAACTATTATAGACGCGTATGATTCTTTTTTAAAATAAACAATTTCTATTGTCCTTACCGCTAAAAAAAATAATGGGAGGGCCTGGCTCATCAGTGGTAAACAGCGGTATGGTATATTAAACTGGTGAAACCGCTGGGAGGGTTCACCACTGATGAGCCAGACCCTCCCATTATTTTTTTCATTGCAGTAAGGACAGTAGAAATTGTTTATTTTCAAAAAGAATCATACCCGTCTATAATAGTTTCGATAATTGTTAGTTTGTGTTTGTTGTTGTTTTATAATAATGAATATGCAAATTGAATTGTTGTTGATGTTTATTATCGTTTGTTTTTAAAAAATACATTGCAAGTGATGATGATAACAAATGACCTTTCAAATTAATATTCAAAATTCAGTGAAAAAAAATTTATAAAATTCACAGACGCGTGACAATATATTTTATTATATACACACTAGACGAATGACCACTAGACGAAAGTGTGTTTGATGGCAAAATTTGTACTAGTGTTTAGGTATTTTATTTAATTATTTTTTGCAATCCATTTAGTTGTTTCAAAATAAATATAGTTTAAATAGATGGCAGCCTTTCCACCCAACCATCGAGGTACCTGCCCCAGCGCATTAACCCTTGAAATTGCCCGAGTTGAGTGAGTGCGATGGATCTTGACTGCGATGCCCACCATCCCAGTAAGAACGAGAAAAATATATTTGTAAAAAAAAAAATACAAAATACTGTCATGTAAATATTTTTCTGTAAAAAAATAAAAGGGCACATGAAGAAATTAGGCAAACATATATGTATGCTAATGACTGCGACTGCATTTTAAACGATTTTTTTTAAAGAGATAAAAAAAAAACAAAGGCCAGAACGAAAATTAATAAAAATACGAAAGTAAATATTTACATACAGTAACGCTAATTTTGTAATGTTTTATTTTTTAATTTCATTGTGTGCATTTACCGTAACTTAGTAATTTAAATTTCTCTCTAAATACTTTTGTAAAAAAAAAGTAAAACTCGTGTATAAAAATATATTTCAAAAAAAGTATACAAGCAATTCGAAAAAAAAAAAATGCAGAACGCTCATTGGTCGCTTAATTGGCCTGGTGTTGTTACTTCGCCTCGTATTTACTCCGCGTAAAAAATATTTTTTTCAAATGAAAATAATAAATAGCAAAAAATACTAATCAAAATGTAGCCGAAAATTTCACTCAGGTTTATAAAAAGCGACATACAAAATTTGGTACCAATTGGTTCAGTAGTTTTTGAGTTTATCACGAAAAAGACAACAGGCATTGACTTTTATATATAAGACTAGCGGATGTGTACCCGGCTTCGCCCGGGTTTTATCCGAGTGAAAGTTTGCCTAACGAATATTATATATTATGAAGTATAATAAACAATGTTAAAGATTAGTTTTAATTATTAATCAAGATTGTGTGTGAATATGTGAGAAAGATGTAATATCGTTGTTGTTTTCTTGGCCGACTGTTTTACATATGGTGTTATCTTAAAATTGCTTGTTTTGAATATTTTTTTTAGATTGAGTTGAATGAATTGCTGAATTTTTTTTTTGTATTTATATATAAAAAAATTAACTCTGTTGATTTTCTTTTGTATTGAATCGATAACAGCGAAGTTACGCATGTTAAAGTTAGGAAAAATATTTTGATGTTAAGCAAAACCTGCTCCATCTCGTTTTACATAAATGTTGAAAATTTGGTCGAAATTGATGCATTGTAACGAGAGTTTTTAGTGACCAACACTTATGAAATTTGCATTTTATTAATATAGATAATAAAAATGAGTTTTAAAAATTGTAAAAATGCATCGGCCGGGAATCGAACCCGCGAGGCAGGTGAGAATTCTACCACTAAACCACCGATGCTTATAAGAAATGGCCATATTTGGATATTTATTCCATTCACAAAAGCAAACGATGACAAAATTGATTATTGATGACTCTGATACTTGTATATTTTAATTTTTAAATATCAGTATTTAAAATGGCTTTAAACACCATTTTATTTACAGGTTCAAACTGGCAAACTATCGAACCACGTGTTCTTCCTCAGGTCAATAATCGAATATTACACTCACCAGATATGGTTGAAGTCAGTCATTCAACTCGTAGATCTTCAAATATTAACGTCAATTTCTTTTGGTATTTTGTTAAAGTTACTTCTTTAAATTTTTTATAAACTTATTATAGGATAATTTTAGAGAGTAACATTTTTTAACTTTAGAAGAGAGTGTCTATTGAAGATTGTTAAAAAAGATAGAAATAATCTTCCAGCCCACAATTCTATTATCTAGAAACCCCGCGCACAATAAATAACTTTAAGCTCAAATATATCTTGGGATTACTTTTGGCTACTTTAGATGTATAGCTTTTAATTTATTTTAAGATTAAAGAATAAAAATTGTAGTTTGTTTCTTTAAAAAATCGATTGTAATATAAATTATATTAAATAATAATTTTTAATAACATTTTCTCTCACCCCTAGTAACATATTCTAATAGAATCACTAGGAATTTACCTCATATATAGGTTTTATAATGATTAAAAAAGCTTTTGAATAATTGATATTAAATTGAAGATATCATATGGCGTGTAACAGCCGAAGCTACAGCGTGAACTTGTTATAGCCCTAATTTGTTACAAAAAATACAAAACGTTTTTTATACCTTGAAAAATA
Organism: Cordylochernes scorpioides; assembly: GCA_030710605.1. Classification (NCBI taxonomy): domain Eukaryota; kingdom Metazoa; phylum Arthropoda; class Arachnida; order Pseudoscorpiones; family Chernetidae; genus Cordylochernes; species Cordylochernes scorpioides. Next base: position 37,677,575 of record CP092876.1, read on the forward strand.
ATATTTATCTACTTAATTTTAACTACTTTTTTCCTTCTTCTATATTCCATTTCCTTTCATATATTATATATATATATATATATATATATATATATATATGTATAATTATATCTATAATATATGAAAGATAATTAGTATAAAAGAGGAGTATTAATAGTTGAAAATAAATTTGATAAATATTATTTTTAAGGTATCAAAATTGTTTTGTATTTTAAATAACAACATAGGGCTATAACAGGTTCACGCTGTAGCTTCGGCTGTTACGCGTCATAGTAGCAGAACATAGGGGGAAAAGGAAGAATTGAAGGTATTAGGATAAAAAAAAGAGCAAAAACAGAAACATGTTAACTTTTTATCAATCTTTAAAAAAATTAATTTTCTCTTTTTTTACCTTTAAAAGATTGATAAAAGGTTAACAAGGTATGTCTTTGCTCTTTTTCTTATCCTAATATCTTCAAATTTTCCTTTTTTTCCCTATGTTCTGCTACTATGACGCATAACTTCCGATGCTACAGCGTGAACTTGTTATAGCCCTATGTCATTTTTATGTTTATATCACTTTTAATTCAAAGTTTTAGTGGGAATTGAAGTCAAATAATATATAATAAATATTTAAGTTTTACTCTTCAAAAATTCGTGAGACGTGAAGTAAATACTTGGAGAACACCGTGTCAACATGTTGAAGTGTATGGGCGCTGGTTAGCCATGAATTATACAAGTTACAATTAAAATGTAACCGAACTTTTTAAAGATGAAAATATACATAAAGTTCAAATTAATTTATTAAATATATTTTTTAAAATGTACCTCTCACTATCTACATATTTTTTTCCTGCGGTCAAAAAGATGCTTAAAGGTAGTTTCAAAGTTCATTTCCCTGAACTTGTTTATATCAGGCGTCGCATTTTCAATAACCTCTTTGGATGAAGAAAAGCGCCTTCCTTACAAATTGAAATGTTACAGCGCTCTAAAAGTTTGACTTCTAGCTATTTCGCGGCTTGAACTGAAACTTATTCCTAAAAAAACGGCTTTTTAAGAAATGTTATTTAATGGAGAGACTAGTAAGGTAAAATTTTTTTTAACACGAGACACCCCTTCAACGTATATACAAGAAATTGAGAAATAGTAGGAAATTCCTATTCTTAAATATAAATGAAATTTTTCTTCTGCTCGATGGAAATTTATTTAGGTTGGCCTGGCTCATCAAAGATGGACCCTCCAATGGCTTTGTCAGTTAGATCCGCCTAATACATAGAGTATTAGAGCTGTAGTGCAAAATAAATAAACTGGCTAAAGCTGCTTGAAGGGTTCACCGTTGATGAGCCAGGCACACACTCATAATATTTATACAACGCAAAAAACCTTTGTTAGATAAAAATAAAAATTCACGTATATAGTTTTGTACCATATTCTACTCTACAATATTGATAATATTTTATACAATAATATTGATATATGTGTGCGACTGTTTCCTTTTCAAATAAAATCATTTCCTATTCTGTTCTTACTCTAATGAGAAGGATTTTGGGAGAGTCTAGCTCATCATCAGTGAACCCTCCAAGCGGTTTTGCCAGGTAAATCTACCACACTGCTCTAATATTCACCGACACAACAGGAAGGGTTCGCCACTCCTGAGCAAGGTCTTTCTAATTATATTTTGCGATGCAGTGACGCTAGAAAAATGATTTATTTGAATTTAAAAAAACGATCGCGCCAAATAGTTCTCATTTTACAATATATCAAAACCCTAAAACCGAATTTACAAAATTTCAAAATATAAATATTGATATATCACATTTTCTTTGTTCTATATGGGGATGATTTGCACGTTCTATTCTTTCCTATTTTTATTATTTTGTAAAAATATCTTGTGTGGGTTATTAATTATTTGTATTATTTTTAACTTATCCCTAGTACACGTGGTACAGGCCATGATAATCATGGTGGGTAGAAGTAGACGACTGCTTTTACTGTAAGTGCACCACATGTCTACACATGTGAAAAGAAGTTCGACTTTTCACTTATAAATGTGCCAGAACCCCGTTTGGTTACTTGCCTCGCCGGTGAGGTTAGACCTTTGCAAGAATCGGAGGTCATTGAAGCATTTTTTTTTATCAGAAAAAGTGCCCAATGCGGGAATCGCACCCGGGTCGTAGCGGTCGAAAACCAACGATTTAAACCATCCTTCCATCGATCCCCTAATTATTATTCTAAATATATTATATGAAGATATATACTAATGAATAACTCTCCCTCTATATATATATTTCAACAATATATTTGTCTCTAATCAATGATTAGTTTGGCAGGCAGGAATTCCAGTAATAAATGGTTGTGGGAAAGGAGGGTGTGATTAGACGAGATGGAGAAATCCATTATTCAATGGATAATTTTCCTGCCTTGAGATATGATTTCTCCTTATTTTTGAATATATATTTAAATAATATATGTGATATGGTATTTGTTTGGTAGGCAATGCGGTCTATATTATTAATCTATCCGAGGACAGTTCTTAATAACGGGCCGAAGATAAGTAATGACGTTAGCTGCGGCCGGTGGCGCTACCCTTCCTTCAATGAATAACAAATGCCGTTTTTAACCGGATAACGCCCGACCTTACATAGCACGCAACATGTCTATGAATGAAACCATGGCCGCAGTCATTTGTAATGTATCACTTATAGAACACGTCTCGGTCCTAATTGGACGTCGTTTGCGTGCACTCTGCCACAGCCGCGTCCAGAAGTCGAACTGTGACTGATGTTTGATAGGAAATGGGCAACCATTCCTCAGGACACCATCTGTATGATCATTGAGACAGTACCAAGACGTGTTGCTGCTTACAATGCTGTGGTCCCACAATATATTGACTGGGCAGCAATGTCGCTCTAGGTATAGATATATTCTGCTCTGATAAAGTTCATTTTTAGTTACTGCCGTACTCTCTATATTGAAATTTTACAACTCTTTGTCCCTATTTATTGATTTTTCAAATTCAGTGCCACCTCTAGTATATTATTTCACCATAATATTAACCAAAGTGCATCATGATTAGCATCTGCCTGAGCCTGAGCGGACGTGTTTTGCATCGCTCTTCGCTACTCAAGCTAAGTATAATTTACTTTACTGATCTTTTGTTCTTTCTTTTTAGTTCTTATTAGCAAGAAAATATCAACTTTTCCTTTTGATCGTTATCTATTGCGGAGATTCATAGCTAGAATGAGATATGAACTCATTAATTTTAAATCGTTTGGATGAAATATTTAAGTATTTTTCTGACAAATATGATAGCAATAGGAAAAATCTTTGCAAAGAGGATATTGGTTATTTAAAAGGAACTATTAAACAAATAAAAGATAGCGTATGTGAACTAATTAAACTTGATGAAAAAATGTTTCAAAAATTGAAGGATCTCTGCAAACTAATTTAGATGAAATAAAAAATGAACTACGTAAATTTGCTTCAAAAAGCACAACTAAGGATACTTATGCAGATATGGTTAAAAATGAAATAGGAAAATCAATACAGAAAGACGGATATATAAATGAAGAGAAAACTTTGATTATTTCAACAAATAACAATCTAAACGTATCAGGCATTCATCAACTGGTAAGCGAAAAAATAAAACTTTTACGGCAGGAAGGTAACAAAGCTAAAATAACAAACATAATAAATACGAAAAATGGTACAATCATTAAATCTTCTAATGAGGAAGATATCGACCAGCTTCTAGAAAGTTTCAAAAATACAGACGAAATTAATAAAATAAGCAAGGTATACAAACCAAAACTAAGAGACCCAAATATACTTATCAAATCTGTCAATAAAATAACTGATATAACCAATCTGCCAACTATATTATGCAATATGAATCCGGAGCTTGACAACCTACAAGATCATATAAAGGTTCTTTTTCCGATCAAATCTAATAGGCAGGAACAAGACATCGTGCTGAGAGTCTCTACACAAGTATACCAAATATTAAAGAAAACTGGTAAAGTTTACACAGACATACAACGCTGTGAGGTGAGAGATAAAATACTGGTTAGCCAATGTCAAAATTGCTTTGAATTTAACCCTAAGCATCGTACAAACAACTGCCCTAATTTGAAAAAATGTGTCAAATGTGGCCAGGAAGGTCAGCATCTTTGCTCTGGCAGCATCAAGTGTTGCAATTGCACGAAACACCCATACTTTAAAAATGGAAATCAAGATCATAAACCAAACTCCAAAGACTGCCCGATATATGCTAAACAAATTGAGTATACGATACAAAAAACTGCCTACACAACTACTCAACCACAATATAAAAATGAATAATACGCTTGGAGCAGTAAACAAACGGGGCACGTACTTAGATACCATACAAATTAATAAAGTCAAAGTTGTCCAACAAAACACCAGAAAAAGCATTGCATATATTAATGAACTCCGCGCTTCCAAAGACTTTACGGAGGCTGATATAATTTTAATACAGGAACCATACACAATAAATGATGAAGTAATATACTCATGGTCCGCGAAAAAGTTTCAACTGGAAAACTTCCGAAATGTCAATACAGCAATCATTATAAATAATGCCTTTCTTCAGACTAAACTAATCAAAAAATATACAAACACATTTGCAACAACAATTATGATTTATACCTCAACTAAAAAAGTCATAATCTCAAATATATATATACAACCAAACTCTATGAAAAACGAACATACAATATTCTTAAGACAACTAAGTAATGAGTACGAAGATTTACCAGTGGTCATATGTGGAGACTTCAACGCAAGAGATCCACTATGGTTTGACTCGAAGAAAAACTACAATGGTCATAAACTAACACCACAAATAGACGATTTAAACTTAACGATACATAATGTCAAAACTCCAACATGCCGAAATGCGAGCATAATCGATTTAACGTTAACAAATAGACGGGCAATTAGCAATATTAGAAACTGGAGCTCTAAACAAATCTCTCAAATATCTGACCACAAGGCAATAACATTTGATGTCTGTATAGATGATCAATTCTCCACAATCACTTCTTATTCAAATTGGAAATTCAATGAGCGGGGAGTTGACTGGAGTCAATACACTCAGAGCGTGGATGGAACTGACCATGAGAAGATTAAAAAGATTAAAAACTATATAGAAAATGCTTCTACACCAGAGATGATAGATCAAACAATAAGAGAAATTACAAATATCTTAATTGAATCTGCCTACTCAACATTAAGAATTAGGGAAAACAACTCTATGAGAGGTAGAGCGAACAACTGGTGGAATGCAGAACTGGAAGTTATGAAAAATAACTTTCACTATATAAGAAACTTATATTACCGAAATCCTAATCCTCCACGTTATATTGCTGAATTGTTCAAAAATACACGAAATAAATATATACGTGAAATTAAGAAAGCAAAAAGAATTTCATGGAGAACTTTTCTGGAAGAAAATAATTCAAACAATCCTTTTGGAAATTTATATAGAATATACAAAAAATTTAAAGGAACACCTGACAAGCAAATACAAATATTGGAAACAAATACATATCATGAGCGGTTGCAGAGAACCGAGGGCTTGTTAGCTTGTCTCTTTCCTGATGACAGCCTCAACGATGACACGAATTTACATAAAGAAATAAGAAACTATAAACCAAAGCTTTTGAATACAGCAAATATAGTAGTCACAATGAAGGAAATAAATGATATAATTGATAAATTAAACCCAAGGAAATCTCCTGGAACTGACCATATATCTAATAATATGATATTGCATACTAAACACCTTATCGCTCCGCTCTTGACCAAGCTGTTTCAGAAGTGTTTGGATATGAGCTACTTCCCGAATGAGTGGAAGAAAGCAGAAGTGTTGGTTATCCCAAAGCCAGGTAAAGCTGACTACGGCGAGTATAAGAGCTACAGACCCTTATGTTTGAACTCAAACATTTCTAAATTCTTTGAAAAAATTATTAACAATAAAATAATCAAACACTATGAAGAAAATAAGATGTTCAGTAATCGTCAACACGGATTTACAAAATCACGATCAACAATAACAGCGCTAACTGACATTGTCAAAACTGCTTTAGACCACAAAGCTAAGGAATTTACGGCCATTATAACAATCGACATCAGTGGAGCATTTGATAATGCATGGTGGCCAATGGTGCTAAAAAGAATCGATGAAGATAATGTAAATGCATCTATTGTTAAACTTTTCAAGTCATATTTTGATAATAGGAAAATAAGATACAGATACACATCAATTGAAGTTCAAAAAACACTAAGCAAAGGATGCCCGCAGGGAGGACCTATTTCCCCTACAATATGGAATATAATCATGAACGATTTACTATGCAAGTATACTGAGCCGAATAGTGAAATCATCGGATACGCAGATGATATTACGGTGATATGTTGGAATAAAAACCTAATAGAACTTGAAAATACAATAGGAAGCATAATGAGAAAAATAACAAATTGGTGTGAAAGCAGCAAATTAAGAATATCCAAGGAGAAAACGAAGGTTTTGCCTTTGTTCAATAATAAAAAATTTACAATAACTTTGAATAACAATACCATTATTCCGGTAGATAGGGTAAAAATTTTGGGAATAACCGTCAAAAATCACAGAAATAAGAATAAACTTGATTTTATGCCGCACATTGATGATACTATCACGAAAACAACCAGAGCAAGTGGATATCTATTAGGATTAACAAAGAAGGCCTGGGGTCTTGGCAGCAAAAGGAGAATTGTACTGTACAAAACACTATTTAGAAATACAATAATATACGGATCTACGATATGGTACCAATTCATCCCAAAAAAAGCCAAAGACAAATTAAACTCGCTACAGTATAAAATTCTCAAACATGGTATACAAGCATACAATACAACATCGTCAAATTGTACGCATATCATTGCTAGAACTCCAAAGCTCACTCACTTCATTGAATCAAATATATTGAAAATAAATATAGATTACAACCGATTTGTCCCAGCAAAAATAGTCATAATTTCTAACTTTATAAACCAGAAACAGCAGGAATATTACGAAGCGACCAATGAAAATTTCAAAAGTTTCTTCAGTGGCCCAAAAATTCCTAATTTTATTAAACCTAACTTCTATAATGTGCAATTCCTCACTGGACATGGCGACTTCAATTCATACCTGTTTAAAATTGGCAAAGCTGAATCACCTGGATGCTCGTGTGGAGGCGAAGAACAGAACCCCAGACACTTATTAACTGACTGCCCGCTGACCGCTGATCTTAGGGAACTAAATCAACTTCCCATAAATTTGCAACATCTGGTCTCCACTAAGGACATATACCAAAGATTCAACAAATTTTGCAGAATGTATTTAGCTAGTTAAGTGATTACTAATGTAATCAATTTGCATACTGATATGTAAATATGTATATATCTTCTTAACTACTTTTCTTTTGTGTCTTTCATTTAAATGTTTATATTTCACGCGCAAATATCCGAATTGTGGATATAGCGTGTACTCTGCAATTGATAAATAAATAAAAAAATGTGCAATGAATAAATATATACATTGTTTATATATAACACAAAAATAGACTAGGTCTTGTGATAATAAATAATTGGGCATCACTTACGACATTTGCTTCAGATTTATTTGAATACAACATAAAGTTGGTATTCAGGAAGAAAAATAGGAACCTCTTCTTTTGTAATAATAATAAAGTTCTCCCGCAAATTCAGATTGTATTCTAGTCTGAAATTGGCCCTGTCATATCATCAGCTTAAAGGCTTTAGGCAAATTCGACCGATTTCAAAACCTTTCTCGTATATTATGAAATCGGAGTCGCCATGTACTGATGAAGCCCATAGCCTGATATCATGGTATACAGTTGACCTTTTGTCTCAAATTTCCAAAAGATGTGTTGTGGCTTTTAATAGTGTGATAAACAAACTGCATTTTTAAATGCATATATTTATTGGGAAGGGTATCTCTTTTGAAACATTGATTTGAATATATTATCCAATTGAGCGTTGATTTAAAATGAACGATTCAAAATGCGACTGAACACGAGGTGTTTCTTGAATATAATACGCAAGGATATCTTTCAGGCTGAAAACCCTTCAACTGGCGATGAGAGAGATTCTATAAAATATTGATAATGGAACCACATTTGATTCGCAACAACAGGCTAGCGGGATCGCACATACGTCCCGCCGATTAATCTCAGAAAACAGTGCATCTTGCCGTTAGCGGCAGTCAGCCTTGGGTTCGCCGCTGTAACATCGAAGGAAATGAGATGAACTCTCCCTCTGAGCATGGAGTTTAGAAGTAAAGAATTTTTTTTTTTTTTTCTCTATCTATACTAAATAATAACAATTAACAAATTTATAATTTGAATTTAAATAATCAAACTAATGAAGATAATTTTAATAGAATACTTAACTATAAAACTATACAACTATTTATTTTTATATATATATATATATATATATATATATATATATATATATATATATATATATATATATATATATGAAATAATGTTGAAGTCCTGGTAGCTCTTGTTGTACTGTGTTGACCGAGAGGAACAGTCAGGATGTAGAGTTTTCCAGTACCTCTCTGCACCTTGGAAGACCTTTAAAAGTTCTCACAAAATACAGGCAGTCGTGGTCGAGGAAGAGTGGAAAGCTGGGGAATTCCACACAAAAAACGAAGACACAGTTGCACTAAGAAAGTTCCGTTAATAGATAAAAGCTGAGCTAGAAGCGCAAGATGGAGATAGACGAGTTCTTCCTAACTACATGTTGGATGAGATCGACATAACATACGACCGACGCGGCTTGCACTAAGGGTGACCTAAACTAAACTGAACTGAACTGAACTGACAAGAGACTTTAAGGTGATGTATTTATAGGTTAAAGACGGGGCGACCTTATGTGACAGGGGCGTTTCTGAGAAAGGGGGGCCTTGGCATGTCCAGGTGTGAGAGGGGTCTCTGCATTCCACCACATGTGACAGTGTGGGTGGCCTTGTTTGTGGGAATTGTAAATCGACCTGATTTATGACTTCCATCTTTAGACTTTGTTGTTTTGGCAATACTATGCTCGATCTCTGCTTTAGCTCAACTCTTAAATCTATTACAGATTTTATTTATTTATCCACTTTGTACAAATTACATTACATATGGCGATGCAATGACACAGATTAATCATGCGCATAATTATTTATAGATGTTTTTCTATATACAACATGGCAATCTTGTTATAAGTTATCTACACAATATGAGGTTGTTGTTTTAAATTACCATATATATATATTTTTTTTTAATGAAATCATTTTCAAATAAATTTCTTGAAATATATTAATAAAATGGCGTATAAGCATTTGAACTCATTCTTCAGATGGTGTTCTAGAATGTGGTTTATAATGACAGTAAAGTCATTCTTTATAACAACACCCATTAACGACCATTCCTGAATTGTTCTATGCCCTGACCTTCAGTAGACACCTTGTATCTGAGCAACCACAACAACAATTATCCAAAATATTCAGTTTTTGCAAGTCTTGAATATCGACTTCTCTCTTTCAATATTAACACAACTAACCTTGGTTTTAACAAATGCTCAAGCGATGATGAATGTTTTGAAATTACAATCATAAAATGATGTTGTTGAAAAAAGAAGGGAGATAGAAGAAGGAACTAACTGATAACCGGAGGATTTTATTGAACGGTCACCAACCTCACACTAAAAGGTAAGATAGCACAACACAACAGCCACTAACTAACTAAGACAACTATTTATATATATACAATGAAAAACAGCAGAGCAACAGGTCACTGGTCAACAACGATAATTCTTATATTGTTATATTTAGAAATCAGAGAGAATTGTCATTTCAACAGATGTATCATTAATAATTTCTCCATTAAAGAGAGACCACGTTTAATTAATAAACCAATAAGTATGTTCTTCCAATAGAGGTATTTAACTCAGCGTTATAATGGGCTTTTAATTCGAAGAATTAACCGAGAAATAACCATCTGTGATTATCGAATGAGATGTTTAATTTTAGAAACTTTGGTTCCTTTAAAGACTCAAAATAGGTATTATAGCCTTCTATTTATTATTAGTTACCTCGCTCCACCTTTCAGATAAATCAGTACAAACTAACTAAATTATTATAAATTAACCATTAGTTACATTAACCTGACATGTTAGACATAAATAAATTGCCGAAATAGCCATGCGAATTTATTGGCATTTTGAAAAGTGAATTTCCCTTACTTCTCAAGCTTTTAAATAATTAGCAATAATTATATTTTTAAAATATACAATAATACATCTTTGATATATGACTTCATTTATTTATTTGCTAATTATTTTAGGATCTATATTTCCCTTTTTTTCTTAAAATAGCGAACCATTTGTATTTATCTAAATTGTCGTTAGGTTTGGAATGTTTGTAAAACGCTAATAAAAAAAGGATACTATTAAGAGGAGTCATCTCCTTGTTCAACAACTGAACCTTGCCTTGAGCCAACAATTGATCGTGATAATTAGCAACTTTTCATCTATTCAAGTTTATTCCTGGTAATTCTGGAATAAAGAAATATGTCGACGCTCTCATATAGAGAAAAACAAACGGTAACGTTCAAGTATACCCTCAAGGGATGCCGTTTTCGTACCATCAGCGCCGTATCAGGTAAATTTTCACACACCATGCTATATTTTATTTTTCATTAAATAAAAGGTACATTAAAATATCTATATTTCATTTTTATATATAATTTATTATAATTATATATTTTATATTTAAGATACCAAATTTCTGGGAGGATTTCAATTCATATAAAAATAAAGACCACCTTTCCAATCAAATTAAACACAAAATATGCATGATGACAAGGGGATTTTGTGACTAAATTGATAAGAGAGGTGTATTATTTATACAAGTATATGCTCCCGACACAACATATCTATATTTCGACTGTTTAAATACCTGTTTGGGGAATTATGAACTTCCCATGAAACCCTTGTACTTCTGTTGTAATAACAATCCGTCCTGGACTACCGAGGGATATAGCTCAAATTCAATATCTCCCAGCCAGGGCCAAATTGATGTGGATTTGTCACTGAACTGAGTCTGCTTTTCATGCTGAGACAGACGGTAGATGGCGCGATTTTAAATCTATTTTGACGGAATAGGTGATAAATTATAGGTTATAAATTTATAATTATATTATTACACACACTCGGGCACTATAAAAGTATAAAAAATATAGTAACACTATGAAAAAGATCGATTAATATGATCAGAAATAAATTAGGGAGTTCCTTATCATTGGTTAAATGTATTCTCTGGTCATTGTTCTGCAGTATGGCTGAGAAGGATATCGTTGATATAGCTCAGGAATAAACCTCCTTATCTATATGAAGTGTATAAAAAAGGAAAACAATCAAATACACATTTTTTAATATATAATAGTCGATAGTCTCATTTTTATGTTTGAAAAATCCTTTGCCGTTTTTTTTTTTTTTGTTTTTTTGTTTTCTGAGAGCATTACTAGCATAGCGCTATGTTTTTTTAAGCAAAAGCTTTTTTTACATTTCCATTGTTTCGCTGACATGATAGACTATCTACTTTGGTAATGGATTATTTTGAGGCTCACAAGTTGTTCGGATGTTTTATAAGGTAGTTTACTTTAATAGAGAATTTTATTGAAGTTTTCTGGTGTAAACATTTAATTCAGAGTGAATTCTCACTGGATATTAATTCTTTATTATTTCTAATATATCTATATATAATATTCTTACAAATGATCCTGTCGACGTATGAATAAACTGGCAGTCGTGTACGTGAGGCGAGTGTTGATGTTATTCTCACACGCAGACAACAATAAGCAGAGACAGGGCTAGATGTTAGCACCGAGAGTGATCGGGGACAGCCCACGGGACAGAGGTAGAGACCATGTACAAACTTAGATGCCTATCACCGAGACATGGAGAGAGAGAGACCGAGAGAGACAGATGCGGTCTGCCGATGGACACTCTGTAGAAAATACTGCTGAATACCCCTGCCAAAACCCGTTGACAGGAATGGTCTATATAAATCCCTGGAGGGAGGGGGCCTCATCTGTCTGGGCTTCGACATTTACCTCCTCTGTCCCCAGCTGTCACCAGCTGACCGACCACTCTTTTTTTTTTTTTTGACGTCTTCATTTTTTTTAGTGTAAATACAAATGAGGGTGTACAGGTTATAGTAATTAAAAAAAAAAAAAGATATAGCATATACACAAAATATGGGGGTGGTAGCAAATAGGAACAGTGTACATTTTAATAGAAGGGTATGATCTTATAAAGTATCGACTCTAACTAATTGTAAGATATGTGAAATATACTAAAAGTGTCATTATTATGCAGTTTAAAATATACTATATATGTATATAGGTATTCTCATGTTTTGCACTCAATATTTAAAATGAATTCATTTTAGAATAATATCATATATTGCCTTATTTCAAACAATTACTTTTAGATATCGAGATGTAAGATTCATTAAACATTTAAGTAATCATATATCATACATTTTTTTCACAAATATTTCTTATTATGAATCTCATTAAGACTAGATTTCCACATTTGGTGGTAGTAAATATTAACTGGCTTGGCTCGTTAGTAGTGAAGTTTCTATGGATAATTTTTCTCTTCTCACACACATCAGGTAAATATAATTATTAACGATAAATTATTGATCTATATTCTGAAATTCAATCTATTTAAAATTATCTGATGATGTTTAATATACTTTTTAAATATTAGAAATTAATAAAGATTCATCATTTTGCATTATGTGTTTAAGGAAAAAAGAAAGACTAGGCACACATGTTTCTATTGATAAACGAATTTTATTAACTATAAATGAAATTTTTAATTAAAAAGGCATATATTGGATCAAAAAAATATTTATTTTACCAATATTTCAGCTGGCTGAACGCCAACCTTTATCAAGGTGTTATAACATTTTAAGATTTAATTAAAGATTTATCTATGGATTGTTCTATTTTCAAAACGATTTCAACCAGCTTTGGTTATGACTTAAAAATGTTATAACACCTTGATAAAGGTTGGCGTTCAGCCAGCTGAAATATTGGTAAAATAAATATTTTTTTGATCCAATATATGCCTTTTTAATTAAAGATTTATCTATGGATTGCTCTATTTTCAAAAAAATTGAAATTGTAAAGGTAATTGAATTACATTTCATTAAAACATGAAGAGAGATAGAAAAATATATATTCTTGAATTCTCACAATTCTATATGCAATTTCTTCTCCAGATTTGTTTTGAAATCCGGGTCGTCGAGCGTGACCATTGAGCTACCTTGTCATTATTTACTCTACATTGAAATAATGGAGCTATATGTTAACACTTGTTATACCCATGATTACACTCGAAACAAAGACGGACGGTTATACATTGGAATAATTTATTTATCAATGTTTCATCTTTAGTTATAAGTAAGTATAAGTAGCAGGATATGGCTTGATAAATCTGTAAAACAAATATTAAAATGAGTTTAAAATTATTTATTTTATTTTTTTATTATATTCATTATTAATTTGTTGTATTACACAGAAATAAATGGGTGTACTTTGACCACGGACCACACTCTACCTGGTCACCTTTATTTTTTTTTTTATTGTTACTATTTTTAGCGATAGAGAAGAAACAAATTAGGATGTCCACCAGATAATCAAGAATCAGAAAGAAGCCTAAGTCGAGCTGGATGTATACCTGACCCTACCGATGATATAATAGACCCCATACCAAATATAACTTTCATTTTGATTATTCAGAGGCCTTTCTATCTCAACAATATGCTAATCCATATATAAACCTATATTTGAGTAAAATATATAAGGCCTTCAGGGAAAAGTGTCTTTTCAAAACATTTTCATTCTCTAGCTTTCGGGCACGGACGCTCTTTTACAGGAGAAAACTTGGTGTAATAATTCGCCAATAGAACACGAGTTATATATAATCGGATACAATTTTACAAGATTATGTAAATCCGGGCGTGAAGGGCGTCCATGCCCAAAAGCTAGAAAATAAAAATGTTTTGAAAAGTTACTTTTCCCTGGAGGCCTGATTAATTTTACTCAATATTGATACAAGGAATTATTTTATCGAATTGAAACCTATACTTCATACTTTATGATACAAAAACATATTTTCAATATTTATCTATAATCCTCTGTGTTTTCTATAAAAAATATTCTCGCGTGAATTTTGGAACAACTTAAATATAAATTCGAAATATCAATAAACTATAGATCTATATTTGATAAAAAATCTCTGTGTGAAATAATAAATAATTATCATATTAACGCTAGTTATTCATTCTAGAAGTAGGGGCTAAACTGTGTCTACAATTAAATAAAAGATAAAATGGATAGAGTTAAATATCTAGAACGATAGTAAAATATTTGAATATTTATTTTTTCCAGTTAGTTGGCCATGTCATATTTCCTTATTGATATTGCTTTTAATGGTACTTGGGAAGATAAATATGAAGAGAGAAAATTGAAAATGATATATATATCTCAAACTATATATATATAGAGCTAACTTCTAATATTTCCTATATTCTGTATTTCTTCAATATGGTTTATTTATTCTGTTGTATAGAACTATCCAGGGGAACTCTTCAAACGTTATTACTTGCCAAATAAAGGTAGGAATAATTTTTGTCGCTTTTTTAATCTATATGCATTTCTATATATCTATGGTGGTTCGATTCTATGGGCAGTTGTGAGATCATTCCATCCTTCAATTCCGCAATGTCTTCTAGAGGTTATCGAATTTTTTAGTATTATTCCGGATAAGGATATGCTTTTTTTTCCCATTTTCTCTTTCCAACCTTTATCTTTTTTTTTTTTGTACTTTTAATGAGAATGAAATGCATTCTCACGTATTTTTTAGTCATATTCCAGTTATTTGAACATTAGGAAGGCTTATAAGCACCAGCCTTCGTCGAGGTACAGCTTGCGCATTTGGCTAGTTGTATTTTTAATTTTTAACAATGCTCGTGTGAAATATATGTCTTTTTTATTTTATACATGGACCAAATACGCAAAAGTGCATCATTTATAAAAAAAAACCTCAGCAAATTTCAGAAAAATCGCATATTTAAGGAGAAAAATAATGCATGTGAATGATCAAATTTCTGAATATAAGAACATGGAAAATTGCCTTGTTTATTCATGAAATGGAATTAAAATAACCTCTTAGTGTATCATTGATTAAATGTATCTTCTTTCTTTTTGTTTGTTTTTTAATCCTTAAGGTACTTAATCTTTAGAAAGCCAAAGCAGAAAATAAGAGAATCATACAAGCAAATAAATGATTTTATAAGAGAAAGAATCATAGGCCTCAGAAAAATGTGGAATTTAGACAAGAGAAATTGCTTTGAAGGTAGGCTGAAATTAAGGTACTGCTGTAAGGATTTGGCCTAAGTGGTCAGAGGAAGAGAAACGTTCAAGAAAACCTGGCTCAGATCGCCCTAGAGTAACAGGAGAGTGTACAACAACTGTACCAATGGTTAAAGCAGCTCTACATGTGCAGAAGGAATCTGGACCACCTCTGAAGACCATTAATATATATGTGGGATGGTTGTTGTGATGTGCTGGTGTGGCTTGTGGAAAGGCTGCTGATAAAATTAAAATTAATTTATTTAAAGCAAGAAATTATAAAGAGAAAAGAAACAACGGTTGAAATAACGGCCGCCGGCTTTAGCCTTGTTGTTTACCGCTGAGTGGCCAGATCAAGTGTAGGAAGAAGCCAGCCGCTAGAAAGTTCTGGATGACGCCCGCGCATGCGTAGTGAAGTTGACGCCCGCGGATGCCGAGGCCGTCTTAGTTCGGCTCGCTGAAGCAAAGTGTAGTCGCCACACTACTCCCCCTCCAGTAGGATCTTTCCAGCGATCCTATGCAATCTTATTGGCTTGCCAAGTTCGGGTCTTGGGAAAACATCGGTCCTTCTGATGTGAAAGCAGGCTTGAGGCGGTCGATTGACACCGACGTGGATCTCTTTTTAATTTTCAGTTTGTAAATTTTGGGTTTCCTAAAAAGGACTTCATATGGACCGTCGTATGGGGGTGCTAGCGGTGGCAATATCAGGTCCCGACGTAGATAGACATAGGAACATGTCTCGAGTGGTTTGGGCACGTAAACGTGGCGGTTCCCATGTGGTTTGCTTGGTGCAGGTTTCAGAGATGCCATGGCGCGCTTGAAGTCCTCCAGCCACGGTTCGGTAGGCGAGCTTGCAGAGGGGGGGTCCTCGAAAAATGTTCCTGGAAGGGGTAGCGGCTTCCCATAGACCAGCTCAGCGGTTGTGGTGTTGAGATCTTCCCTTAGCGACGAACGAATCCGTAGGAGCACCAGGGGAAGTTTCAAGGACCAGCTCGTGGAATCGTGACAGCGAAGAGAGTCTTTCAGCTGTCTGTGGAAACTTTCTACCAGGCCGTTTGCTGCTGGGTGGTAGGGTGATGTCCTTATTCTGTTGATTCCCAGAAGCCGTGTCAACTCACCGAAAAGTGCTGATTCAAATTGCCTGCCTTGGTCTGTAGTCACTTTTGCTGGCACGCCAAAACGAGATATCCAGACCGATAGGAAGGCATTTGCTACTGTTTTGGCGGTGATGTCCTGTATGGGTAGGGCTTCGGGCCACCTAGTGAATCGGTCGACGCAGGTGAATATGTACCGATAGTTTTCACTCGGTGGTAATGGTCCGACCAGGTCAATGTGAACATGACTGAACCTTCCGTCTGGGGGACTAAACGACTGAAGGGGCGTTCTTGTGTGTCTAGCGGTTTTGGAGACTTGGCAGCGGTGGCAGGCGCGAGTCCAAAGTGCGCAATCCTTCTTGACGGCCGGCCAGACGTAATGGGCGGTGACCATCCTTGTAGTAGCTCGTACTCCGGGGTGAGACAAGTTGTGGTATGCAGAAAAAATTATGCGGCGACAGGGTGCGGGTACGAATGGTCTTGGTTTTGCTGTGGAAACGTCACAGTACAGGGAAATGTTCGTTTCTGGGATTTGTACTTTTTCCAGTTGTAGTGAGCTGCGGTTTTCCGAAGTCAAGAGAGCTTGTAGCTCCTGGTCTACTGCTTGCGCTTCGGCGAGGGATTTCGGGTCATAAGGTTGGTGATGGGAGATGGGTTCCACGCGTGACAGGGAATCTGCAGGTACATTTTCATAGCCCGCGATGTGGCGGATGTCTGTTGTGAATTGCCCGATGAAATCGAGGTGTCGACATTGGCGCGGTGAGGCCTTGTCCAGATTTTGTTGAAAGGCGTATGTGAGAGGTTTGTGGTCCGTATAGACCGGAAATTGTCGCCCTTCCAATAAATGCCTGAAATGCTTGATAGCCAAGTATACCGCCAGGAGTTCTCTGTCGTATGCGCTGTATTTTCTTTGTGCAGCGTCTAGTTTCCTTGAGAAAAACGCTATTCGTTGGAAATTGTTGCCAACTTGCTGGTGAAGCGCGGCGCCCACAGCAAAATCCGAGGCATCTACCGTAAGGCAGAGAGGCGCTTCTGGAAAAGGATGGTGCAAGAGGGCAGCGTTGGCTAGTTGAAATTTGCACTGGTCGAAAGCCTGGAGTGCTGTTGGGGTCCATTGGCAGGATGCGTTCTTGCGCCCTTCGACCATGGCGTGGAGTGGTGCCTGAGTACTAGCGGCATTGGGGAGGCAGCGCCGATAGAAATTTAACATACCCAGAAAACGTCGAAGTTTTCCGACGGTATCAGGGATTGGGATGTCTTTAATTGCTTGTACTCGCTGAGGGTCCGGCGAGATTCCAGCGTTAGTGATGATAAACCCCAAGAATTTGACTGAAGGTCGGCCGAAGGTGCATTTGGTTTCGTTGATCGTCAGGCCGTAGTCTCGAAGGCGACCAAAAAGTTGTTGAAGATGGGATACATGTTGATTTTCTGAATCGGATGCGATATGCACGTCGTCAATGTAGGCATATGCAAAATCCAAACCTTGGAGTACTTCGTTGATGAGCCTTTGAAAGGTTTGGGCTGCGTTACATAGGCCAAAGGACATGCGGGGAAATTCGAAAAGGCCGAAAGGCGTAATAACGGCAGTCTTAGGGATATCTCTAGATTCCACGGGCACATGGTGGTACGCTCTAACCAGATCGATAGTAGAAAATATTTTCTTACCATGCAGGTGCGATGCAAAGTCCATAATGTTAGGGACTGGATATCGGTCGGGGACGGTAGCGGCATTCAGTTTCCTGTAGTCTCCACAGGGTCGTAGCGAGCCGTCTTTTTTGGGTACTAGATGGAGAGGGCTGGCCCACGGTGATTTGGATTGACGACAGATGCCTTTCTCCATCATGAAGGTGAATTCTTTCTTTGCCGCGGCGAGTTTGTCCGTGGGGAGTCGTCGCGGTTTTGCTGCAATCGGGGGGCCCTTTGTGACGATATGATGAGTCACTGAGTGACGGGGAGGGCTTTTTACAAGATTCTGACTAGTGAGCTCTGGGAATTGTCTGAGTATTCTGGAGTAAGGCGAATTGGCGATTGTAAGGTGAATGCTAACAGCGGGGAAGGGGAAACTTGTCCAATGGAGTGAAGGGAAGATACTGGGTCGCTCAGCCGGTGATTACGCAGGTCTACTGTCAGCCCGTAATGTCGGAGAACACGCCGACGTCGGCTATGATGAAAGGCCAACGGAATAATCGTCCGAGACCGAGGTCAAGCTCAAGATGTCGTTCCCCGTAAGTGTGGATGATAGATCCGTTAGCTGCGAAAAGCTGCCTGTGCGAGGGCCTAGCGTTTTTTACTGGTGGTGGAATCACTGAGACTTCGGCTCCAGTGTCGACCAAAAACAAATAGGCGCTGCGTCGGTCCGTAATGAAGAGCCGGCGAGTAAGGCCTGCGCCGTCAGTGGCTCCTACTGACGGCGGGCGTATTCGTTTCCCTGGACCTTGAAGTTGCATGGCTGAAGGCACTTCCTAGCTTGCGCTCCAAACTTCATATGGTACCAGCAAGTTCCTGCGTTTCCTTTTTTGTTGTGGGTCGGGTACCTAGCGTTCGGATAGCGATTGTGTGGGGTGTCCATGGATGACTTCAAAGCTTCGATTTGCGTATGCAGGTCTTGGATTTGCGTCATCAGCTGTTGGTGGGCTTCTGCGCTATGACCTGTGCTTGGTTGGTCCACTGCTGATATCGTTGGCAGTATGGCTTGGTGTATGTTGTCTGCCATTTCCGCCAGCTTACTCAAACTTGTTTCAGAGGATGCTGCGAGAGCGGCCCTTATGTCCTGAGGTAGGCGTCGAGTCCACAGCATTTTCAGTGCTGTATCGGAGAAATTTCTTCCTGCCTGATGTTGCATCGCGGCTAGGACTGTTGATGGCTTCTGATCTCCCTTGGGACGCCCATCCAGAACCTGTAAGATTTTAGTTTGTTTTGATTGACCGAGTCGTTGGAGAAGGCCTGCTTTCAGCGCATCGTATTTACCAGAGGGTGGGGGGGGGCCGTTACGATGTCCGCGACGTAAGTAAGGGTTGGCTGGTCTAGGCTCGTTACTGTTGCTTGGAATTTAGTTTCGTCGCGAGAGATCTCGGCTAGACCGAAAGCGGCTTCTAGCTGGCTTATCCGCAGTTCAACGTTGTTGGGCCAGAATGGTGGTGCACGGAAAGCCAATCTTGAAATTTGGGAGGGTGCCGTGGATGTTGGCCCTTCCGGATGTTCCGTAGTTGCGTCTTGAATTCTGGGGCTGTTGAAAGTTTCGTGGATGAAATAAAAAAATATATAGAAGTTTGATTAAAATAACTTTTGCATCACGTCCGGCTCACCAATTTTGTGGGATGGTTGTTGTGATGTGCTGGTGTGGCTTGTGGAAAGGCTGCTGATAAAATTAAAATTAATTTATTTAAAGCAATAAATTATAAAGAGAAAAGAAACAACGGTTGAAATAACGGGCGCCGGCTTTAGCCTTGTTGTTTACCGCTGAGTGGCCAGATCAAGTGTAGGAAGAAGCCAGCCGCTAGAAAGTTCTGGATGACGCCTGCGCATGCGTAGTGAAGTTGACGCCCGCGGATGCCGAGGCCGTCTTAGTTCGGCTCGCTGAAGCAAAGTGTAGTCGCCACATATATATATATATTCGTCTTGTCGTGGCGAAACTCCGTACTTTATTAAGAATTCCACTCTCTGCCTAACACAGAAGCAGCAGACATTTCTGTTTGATGAAAGACCTTTTTGGCTCAAGGATAGCATTCTGTCATTTAGTATGTTGAATCCAGATTCGTTTTGGGGGTTCATGATGGTAGGATACATGTTAGACATTGGCCTCGAAATAGATCCCATCCGGACTGTATTGTGGAAAGGCATACAGCAATAACCCCTGGCTTCATGAGGTGGAGTGGCTTCACCTATAAGGTAGAACTCCTTTACTCTTTATCCGAGGCACAATGACTGATCAGCTATAAATTGCAGATATGTTGCAACCTGTTGTGTTAATTTTCTTGAGAAGACTGATAATACCATTTTCTAACAAATTTCAGACCATATACAGCCAATATTTCACGAGCTCCCCTCAATAAGTTGAGATCCCGAGAGCTTACCCCTAAGTGAACATGTATGGGACATGATGGGGAGGAAAATTTGGCAATATTCACAGACAATTTATCTTAAACAGCTTCGCAAAAAAAATAATAAATGGTTTGGTCTCTAGCATCCTAAAAGAATCCATAAAAATACTGTATGAAGTTATGTGTCGCCTTGTAGCTACTTGTATAGGTACCAAAGGAATTGACAACAAATATTGATAAAATATATATGATTTCTAAGTGATGCATTTTTGTGGTCAGTATATAGAAGCCATCAGCAACTTTCACTTGTACGATAAAGAGATGCTTTTTTTTATAATTCATGCACCATATCCCAGTACAATGTCACATTTGTACTATTTTTTCATATATATATATATAGTATACAAAGATGTAATGCCTCGATAAAGGTTGGCGTTCAGCCAGCCGAAATATTGGCAAAATAAATATTTTATTAAATCCAATATATGCCTTTTTATCTATATATATAAAAATGGATGTTTGTTGGTCCGTTGGTCCGTTCGTGAGTGATAATCTTCTACATCGCTCAACCAATCGTGATGAAACTTTGGGAAGATGTTTAGTATACTACCGGGATGGTTTCTGGCTAATTACTCTTTAGAAATAACCTTTCGTTACATTTTTATTTACAACTAGCGGATGTACCCGGCTTCGCCCAGGTTTTTCTCGAGGACATATTTTAGTCTAGTAATAAGAAAATATACTACACCTAAAAACTATCAGAGAAAAGAGAAACCACGGAAGGTGAACAGAAAAATGCTTACAATGGATGTTATGTTTACGATATCAAGTTAAATAAAAACAAAGATAAAATTTGCATATGTTGGTCACTATAAATTTGTATATTTGTTAGGCGAAATTAGAAACATGATAAAACAATTGGGTATTTAAAAACAAATGTAGAAATAAAAGTTGAAGTATAATAAACAATGTTAAAGATTAGTTTTAATTATTAATCAAGATTGTGTGTGAATATGTGAGAAAGATGTAATATCGTTGTTGTTTTCTTGGCCGACTGTTTTACATATGGTGTTATCTTAAAATTGCTTGTTTTGAATATTTTTTATATTGAGATTATTAGCTAGTATGTAAAAAAATTAACTCTGCTGAAATTTAATTTTGTATTTATATATAAATAAAATTAACTCTGTTGATTTTTTTGACGTGACAACGTCTTAAATTAGGTTGCGGCTGGGAGTCACTTATGAAAAAGTGTAACGCCCGGTAACGTTATGATGAGTCATCGAACGAGAGTGCTGCGCGCGCAGCGCTAGAGAATTAGGCGCATTGAATCGGCGCATGCTTGTCTCTGTCTTTGTCTTTCTCGAACGTTCTTGGCGTTGGAAAAACAAGAAAGCGTCATAATACAAGTTCACACGTGTGGTTAAAGTATCGTCAGCTGTGTCTGTAGTGAAAATGTGGAGTGCTTAGATTCGTCATTTACAACAACTACAACAATAAAGGTAAATAATTGTACACTGATATTTCATTATCGTAAACTATGATTGATTGATTAATTGTTAGATTGACACAAAAGTTGAGAAACTGAGTTTATAGGTTATGTCATACTATTGATAAATGTTGATAGTGTTAAGTAAATTATTAGTTTAAAATTAATTAATTAATTAATTATTATTTTACAAATTTTAAATAGTTTCAAATTTATTTAGCAAAAATTTGAACCTTCGATCTGAATAAATGTTTTGATTTTCGAATTGATTCTTTAAAATTACAAATATTAAGAAAAAGTGGCAGATATAAGAAAACTTTATTTAAACTGTGTTGAGCAAGAATTTTAACATCTAATTTAAGTAAATGTTTTAATTTTCAACTTCATCATTTACAATTACAAATTTTATTTAATTTCAAATTTATTTAGCAAAAATTTGAACCTTCGATCTGAATAAGTGTTTTGATTTTCAAATACCAACGCGGCTGGTGGAGTGGCGATCTATCGTAAATTATCATCGACATCTACGGCGGAAGTGTTCCAAGTTGCGATTACAGACGTAACTCGTGTCATTAAAACCAAGGGTGACATGTGCATGACTGAAGTTACTTGCTTCGCCGCTAATACTAGCTTCAAGTTTATACTCGGTGCTGTATATATTCATCCAGGAGCTAGTATGCAGGATATTGGAATGTTACTATGGCAAGGACTCGGTCCGTACATTCACAACGGCCAGTACGTGCCACCGTTCGTGCAAGTTGATTCTAGTATACCGATTCTTCTGTGTGGTGATTTTAACAAAAACGTAAAGCCTGACAACTCGTTTCTTAAATTCATGAAAAATACGTATAATCTTGATTGCGTATCAAACGTTTCTAAGTCAACTACGTTAAAAGGAACAACTATCGACTTGACTTTCGCAAGACACATTACAGCAGAAACACTTCCTTTCATTTCATATTTCTCCTATCATCGTCCTATCCTCAACAAAATCACTCAAATAGGAATTAGTTAAGTTTAAGTTTACATGTACAATGTTTTAGTAAACAAAATATATTTCTATAGTTAAAATTTGTGCAATTCTTATTTTCAATCAATTCCTTGTTCCTATTGTGCAATTTAATTATATTCATATCAATAAATATTCTACCGTTGTCACGTAAAATCTTCGCCCGTAAAACCGACTTTACAGGCAACCATTGTTTTTTTTTGTATTTAATCGATAACAGCGAAGTTACGCATGTTAATGTTAGGAAATATATTTTGATGTTAAGCAAAACCTGCTCCATCTCGTTTTACATAAATGTTGAAAATTTGGTTGAAATTGATGCATTGTAACGAAAGTTTTTAGTGATGTCCACTTATGAAATTTCCATTTTATTAATATAGATAAAACGTAAATTCACTCGCAATCAGCGCCCCCTCGCGGCAGACGTATGGCCTAAAATAGCCTCGCATGAGCTTATTTGTAACGTCAAGCTTAGCCTATAGGTTAGGTACACAGCTTCGTACCCCCGCAACCTAGGTTCGAGGCTCAGCGTGGGTGTTTTTTTTTTTTCATTTCTTTTATATTATTGTAGCAAATTATTAAAAATATTATTTTATTTAAAATGTAGGCTTTTTAAAATAAAAATAACATAAACAATTTTTTTATAATATTTGTAACAAACCTAGGTTCGAGGCTCAGCGTGGGTGTCTTTTTTTTATTTTCGTTTCTTTTATATTATTGTAGCAAGGTCTGTTTTTACAGCATTATTATATTTTGATTGGTTTATTTTAAATGTGTTTGTTATGAAGGCTCTATGTAATACTATTTAGAGCACATTTTACATTTTAAACACCTAAGCCCCCCTCTTTTTAATATTGTAGTGAAGGCTCTATGTAATACTATTTAGAGCACATTTTACATTTTAAACACCTAAGCCCCCCTCCTTTTAATATTGTAGCAAAATATTAAAAGTATTATTTTATTTTAGATGTTTGCCATGAAACTTTGGGAAGTTGTTTAGTATACTATCAGGACGATTTCTGGCGAATTATTTTAGAATAATATTTATAACAATAATTATAGCGAAATTAGGACATAGTGATTATATTCTGTGTTTGTGCATATGTAAATATTTTACAGAAAATGTGAGAACGTTCTATTAGAATATCTCGAAAACAAAAAACACTACATATAAACGAGTTCACTGACATTTATTAATGCAGTGATTATAATCAGTGATTACAATGAAGGGCTATATTATCTATATATATAAAAATCACTTTCAAATATTAACGTAACGTTCCATTCTCAATCCCGTAGGGCTTTAGATCGGCTAAAACATTTTTATCTTTATAAGTGAATATTAACTTTACTGTACTGAATAGTTTAGTATAATGTTAATTTAACATATTACATTTTAGCCACAGCAACGCGTGGCCGGGTTCGCTAGTTATCTAATATATATATATTATTATATATGTTAAAAAATGGGGTAGCAAAATATCACGGAAGGAGTTAAATAAACGTTTATTTCATTTTTGTTCCACTAGATGGCGCTCTGTCACCTAAAATGCTCATGTGAGTGGTCAGGATATGCCTATTTTGTGTTTCTATATATATATATATATATATATATTTGATCATTTAAATTTTGAGGTTGTTCTTAGTAAGTGCCGTCTAATAAATCTTTTATTTAATTCTGTGTGTACCTATATAACTAACCATTATTCCATCTCTCAATAAAGTCGTATAGTTTCTATCTGGGGAGTTATAATTTATTTATTCAGATATATATAAAATAAGAGAAAATATTTATTCGAAATTATACATAGTTTATTATATTATATTACATTTATAAATGCCTTCATTATATCGAATCTCTATATAGATAAAACACTAGAAAATTATTCCGAAAAATGAAGAAAAATATTATTCCAAAAAGAACATCTAAAACGAAAATATTGAAAAATCTCTGAAATATATTTCAGAAGTGGGCTTAAATGTAAATGATAGAAATACCTCCGGATTAAACATCGTATAATATAAAGACAGAGCCTCAAGGAATGTTGCTTATGGCTTAATTCGGCCCGCTATTAGAGAATATATCCACTTATAAAGGTTAATTCGCCAACTTAATGGAATATCAACAGAGTCTGATAGATGGCAATAAGTCATCAAGTCATTAAATTTCACGTTTAAGAGGTGCCATTATATTGTGAAAGATCTGTAAATATATAAATTATTGAGTATACAAATATTTAGGCGTCCAGAAAAAAAGTACGTTGTAACGTGTTTTCTTCTGTAGAAGGGCATTCATGCCCGAAAGCTGGAGATTAAAAGGTTTTTGAAAAGATATTTTTTTCCTGAAAGCCTGATATTTTCACTCAATATTGATATAAGGTATTATTTTGTTGAATTGTAAAGATATTATATTTAGTGTAGATTGTTTATTTATTTGACATATCAGACGCAATATCACAGCTTGGGATACTTGCGCCCATGTACATTTTAGAAGCTTAATTTAATACACACAAAACCAAAAACAAAATCAGTATATATTAAAACTAAAAAGTCGGTTTTCTCATAAATTAAATAAAAAATAAAATATTTTAAGATAATTATCAATTATAGATAGAAGAACATACATTTTAAATGTGGAAGGCTGATGTTCTTCTCCCTCTATTTGATCTGTACTTGATATTTTCTTTGTTCGTTCAAATTGGTTATGGAGAATCTTCACATATTAATTACAAACCGTACATACAAATAAATATTTGATTCTAATATTAATTTTAAAATAAAATAGTGATCACACATTACTAGTCAACTTAAAAACACAAACCCATGTGCCATCAATTGACCGTCTCTGCAAATTAGTAGAAAAAGGTTGTGACACAGGCACAACACCAGCTTTGGTAAGGTGTGAGACCAACTTGAAAACCCTGAATTTTTACTAATGACCCTCGTATATCGATAGCGGGCTTTGTTATATGAGGATTACAAAGATTCACTAAATAATTTATAATTATCCAATAGGTGTTTAGTAACAATTTATACGGCATATGCGGTTTCCTTTTATTCATTTATATAATATATGTGAAAAAATAATAGAAAAATAAATAAATAAAAAGGTCAGGTGTTGATATTAAAAATAAAGAAGGCATATACTGACCAGTATCACATGTGCTTTTTAGATGGCAGAGCGCCATCTAGTGAAACAGACATTGGTGGGATTTCTCAGGAAGGATATCCGCGTGTATTCATTCACTTCTTGAAGCTCAAGTCAATAATTTCCCCCAATACATTTACTGAGAATTTTTACTAATAGTCAGAACGGTTCAATATTATATTAGAGAGGTATGTTTAATTGAACTGTATGAAATTCGAGGAGAATGTTCACCACTGATGAGAAGAGCCCGTTCATTTCCATCGCAATAAGGAAAATGACGTTTTTATTTGAAGAAAAAATAATCGCAATTTTTGTTTATTTAAAGTGGAACCTTCCACGACACACAATGTCAACACATTCTAGTTTCTCCTTGAAATGGTATCCTATCGGAGGATATGTTTGTAAAGTTACCTCTGATTTTTTCACCAACTTGGCCGCTCTCCACAGGTCATCAGTATTATACGGTCGAACTTTATGGATAGCACGGTGACTCGCATAGTTTTAATGTTCCACGAATTCTTCTATTTATGAAAAATCGACAACGCTTTCGAAGAATATTTTTTATCTATTACGAAAGATGGCTAGACAGGAAATATATTATTGAGATAAAGATCAAGGAAACTTTAAAGCTTTGTCGTTTTCGTAGCATTGAAAGAAGTTAGCGCACAGTAAAATTAGCTGTCTTTAATTATCTATTAATAATAAATATTACTATTACTAATAATAAATGAATTCTTAACAAAACTATTTATTAGTTCTCTTCAATATATAAAATAATAAATAAACCAGTAACATTTTGAGAATATGTTCAGAAATAAAGAAATATATCGAAGGGATTAACGAAATGAAAATAAAATCCCAGTAAAAAGAGGGTTAAAACCTCTAAATGCCTTTACTGTGGACAACTGTTCCTAGTAGGTTAGATATTTCTCTCAAATCCCATAAAGAGTTTAAAGAAAACTAAGCCGAAATAAAAATCTATTTTTAGAAACAGCTTCAGACAAAAGATTAAAGGATCCAAATCATCTTGATCCACAGCTACCCCGTTAAATGAGAACAATGGAGTTTCTTTTGAGCACTGAGAAATACAATTGTGGAATTATTTGATATATAGTAACTCGATAACTTTTTATCTTTCTCGATATATTTTCTGTTTTATCTATATATATTTGTTGGTTCTTCAATATAATATAATTATATTACATGATGCATTAGCGCGCCTTTCAGTATCGTTATAAAAGGAAAACCGAAAAATACAATATTACATCGTTATAGGGTAGATTAAACTGACGAAACCACTGGGAGGGTTCACAACTGAAGAACCTGGCCCTTTCATTAATTTTTTCATTGCAGTAAGGGTAGTAGATAATTGTTTAATTTTTAAAAGAATCCTACGCGTCTAAAATAGTTTCAAATTCTCAGAATTATATTATAACTAGAACATTCGAGCCCGTTATATGAACAGGTATATAATGACAGTCACTACTAAATTTACTGAATTTTTAACCCAATAAAGCTGAAAATAAAACAAGGGTTTGAGAAAATATGGTTTTTATATTTTTATTAATATATGTTTAACTCTATCTAATGTAAATAAATGGGAAAATCTGATTATTTCAATAATAAGTGTTTATATAGTATTTTATAATATTTCATCAATTTATAGGAGATAACATCTGCTATAATACACCTGGGTTATTTAGAATAACAATCTCCTAAAATATGTATAAATTATTTCAAAAAAACAATGAAGAAATGTTTATTTTCCGTTGTTCTTTCTATTTTGATATCTTCATTATTAACAGGCCAAATAAAAGCACCCTTTTGGCGATGAGATATATATATATATTTTAATCATTTTCAATTTTATTTTATAGTATAGACAATGTTTTAAATTGAAGAACAATGACTTTTATTAAAATATATATAATTACTCACAATGTATATCATAACCTATTTTAAAACAATAAAAAAAATAATTTTGTGGAAGACTTGTAAATAAGAATCATAGAGAATTATAGATGACTAGACGAATGGCCCGGGCAACGCCCGGGTTTTACCCGAGTGCGAATATATTTTAAAAACGTTGTCTTGGGTGGTCGCTATAGACAGGGTGGTCTGTATAGACAGGTGTATGTATCACACTGCTGATAACAGGGTTGCCTAAAGTGACCGCTATAGACAGGGTGGTCTGTATAGACAGGTGAATGTAACACACTGATGATAACAGGGTTGCCTAAGGTGACCGCTATGGACAGGGTGGACTGTATAGACAGGTGGATGTATCACACAGCTGATAACAGGGTTTTCTAGAGTGGCCGCTATAGACAGGTGTATGTATCACACAGCTGATAACAGGGTTATCTAGAATGGCCGCTATATACAGGGTGGTCTGTAAAGACAGGTGGATGTATCACACAGCTGATAACAGGGTTGTCTAGAGTGGTCGCTATAGGCAGGGTGGTCAGTGGTCGCTTTAGACAGGGTGGTCTGTATAGACAGGTGGATGTAACACACTGCTGATAACAGGGTTGTCTAGAATGGCCGCTATAGACAGGTGTATGTATCACACAGCTGATAACAGGGTTGTCTAGAGGGGGGCAGGGAGGACACGTGTTCGCCGGCAGCCAATGGGCGCGCATTCTATCCGTGAGCTTCAGACAGAGTAAGGCAATTATATATATATAGATAAAAGGAAAATGAATATATGCATGGTGGAAGTCGAAGCACAGATCACATATTTAAAACATATAACTTAATTTTATCTTGGAAGCCAGTTTTGTTTTAATTCCGAGTAGGTTTGAGATATTAACCTGATATATTAGATTTTATCCTAATTTTTAAGTCATTAACAATTGCTGGAAGTCTCAACTCCCAGCAGTTTCCGAGTTGGAATCGTAACTCCCAGAAATAGTATTTATAGAGATGTATATCGCATAGGTTTGTTGATTGGATTGACTTGGTTATTAGATTCAGTGATGAGATTTGTAAGTAGCTGGGATTTGGTGGCTACTGAGGTATGTTGTTATCACTTGTGTCCAGATATAATGTGCATTTTTCTTATTACTATTAGAATAAGGAAGAATGTATTTATTTCAATATACACTAGGTTTTCTTTGTTGGGAGAGGTTGATATAATATATTTAACATAACATTACTGGTAAAACCTCTCAGGCTAAGATTCTTTTGAATATTTACTTTTTCAAGCTTCTTGGGAAAGTTGGTAAAGAACAATTATTATGAATATTTTTTGAAGGCGTTTTATAAATTGCTATTTAATGTCCAATTAGATTGTAGGTGACAAAATTCAGATTAGATGCTTTTACAATTTGTTTATAGTAAACAGTTTTATGGAATCTTCCAGGAGTTATAATTATAAGAATACTCGGGTATGGTAGCACACTCTTGATTGCTCTCAGATTCCATACTGAATATAAGATGGCATGTAAACTTATTCAAGGTGTCCACGATTAAGGACTATTCTTCATAGTGATATTCACAAAAATATGTTATCAAAATACCTTCACCACATTTCAATTATTGATTTTTTTATTATCATTGCTGCATCATGTTTGATGGACAGAAGCAGATTTCTTTCGGGGAATATTCACTCTAGCAGAACATGGGCGAATACAGAGTTTGTTAATATTTATAAAAGGAACGATCAAAGAAATAACTTTAATTACTTTCTATTAAAACCACCAACAAAATTATAGAGCAACCAGTAGATGTTTAGATTAAGATGCATTTTAAAATATAGGCTGAACAAAGCCTATTAAAATGAAACTAATAACAATTTTTTTTTTTTTTGTGATAGATATATGATTAGATGTGAAAAAAGAATTATATGGGAAGATATTCGAATATCAGATAAAATAGCTCAATTTGTGGCCGGATAATATAATTCTATTGTACCAGAATATTTATTATTCTATGAAAATATTTTTGATTTTGATATTTGTATTTTTATATACTGTAAAATATTCTCATTCCCTATCTCTTATCTTATTAGTTTTAATTTGGTTTTACATTAAATGATTTGCCGTGTAATTCTGAGGTTTGTCTTTCCTAATTCTTTATGTTACATTTTGGGGGAGAAGCTGGGTAGATTAGTGAAGAAAAACTCAAGATCGGCGAGAAGACCTTAAGGCCATGGGTTCTGAGATCTTCCTTTTTAAAGACTGGCTCCAGGATTCCACCGCCGTGTCAAAGCCAAGAATTCCCTCCAAGATGACGATGTTCCTATCGACGACAATTTATAACGTTATCATTTCCATTTGATTGTACATTCAAGAAAAATAATAAAATCTATTACACTCTTTCTCTCTCTTTTTTTAAAATTGGTAAATATTGGCACGTGGAAAATTAGGGAAGACAAAAACTTCAGGAGGAAACAAAATTTATTTCAGGCAAGGACAAACTATGAAAAGTAAACAAAAGATAAGCCACGAGGGGAATTTACAGAGTAGCAACATATAAGCATGAAAATGACCACTCTGTTAATAAAAAATAATAAAATTAATAAATACTATGTTACATAGCTTTTCCCTATGGGAGCTGTGACCCACAGCTAGCAATTATTGTAGATACTGACATGGATCTGACGTGCTTCTGCCAAGGATTCCATCGAAGTCTTGGAACTTTGTCCCTAGTACCTTTGCGTCCATTTTCTTGCGGCGTGAAAAGCGGCATTGTCGTCGTATCGTCGTCTATAGGGACATCGTCATCTTGGAAGGAAGTTTTGGCTTTGACACGTCGGTGGAATCCTGGAGCCAGTCTCTAAAAATGTGGATTACAGCCCCCATGGCTTCAAATTCTTCTCGGCGATCTTCAGTTTGTCTTCCTTAACTTACCCAGCATCTCCACCAAAATGCCACATGGAAAATTAGGGAAGACAAAAACTTCATGAGGAAACAAAATTTTTTTCAGGCCAGGACAAACTATGAAAGGTAAACAAAATATATGCCACGAGGGGAATTTACAGAGTAGCAAAATATAAGCATGAAAATGACCACCCTGTTAATAAAAATAATATAATAATATATACTTGGTCGCAATATTCATTCAAATATGCCTATGCATGTGATGTAATAAAAATGATATATTTGGCTGAAGACAATTTAAATGAAAGTATAAAACTAGTTCCAATAACCCTCACTATTTTCTAAATTGATATTATTCTACTTTTATTTCGTGAAATGTCAGCACTCATTAGATATTCTTGATTGAAAACAACTAAAATATTTATTATTCAAAAATCCACGCGCGTTTAATTAATATAATTGAAAAGAGTTATAGTTATGAGGCGGAATAATGAAAGGAAAAACTTCTAAAGTTAGGTTAAAATAAGCCTCTCTTTCAAATTGAATAAATTTATATTTTACCACAAAAGGCATATTGTGGATTTTAAATATATACCTTTTAGGATTGCCATATGATCACAGATTGATATATCTAACAATCGAAGTTATATATTAATACATTAGTCTTTTTAAAGAATTTATAAGCTATTTTATTACTCTACTTTTCATAAATTTACCTTTTAATATTTAAATATTTACTATATAAAAACAATAAAAAAAATAAAATTAATATATTTACATATAAAAATAATGAATATACAGAGTGTTTCTAGATATTGATATAGATATTTATTGATATATTATTATTTTTTTAATATTTCATGATAAGGAGGGAAACATCAGAAGAATAGAATTGTGAAAATCCGCGCAACTTTAAAAAGATGGCATAAATTAATGTTAACTTCGAACTTATACCCCCGGGTAGTGTTTTAACAAACTTTAACTTGATACTAAGGCAAACATGCCCTTTAGTGGTCCAAGGATATTTCCCATTAGCACAGTGCACTCTGGGGACTTCTTCCTAATTTCCTCTTAACTTATTTCTTAGAAATACCACGGGGGTGTGTTACCCGCTGGTAACTCGGAGGGTAATAAGAACTATATTTGTATGTCGTCTCTCTCTCTCTCATCGGTTTGTGAGCGGTTTATTCAATAAAGACAATTTGTTTACAAATCTTGGGTTCAATAATCATAAAAATAGAGGTGATATTCGGTATTATAAACTTGAATATTTTATTGAGGAACTAAACATGCTCGAGATCCTAAATAGAATGTAAAAATAACAAAAAATAAACTATTTAAGAACAAATGCCTAAACTTGGCGAGATACCTATTCAATTCATAAAATATCCTTTACACTGATAAACAATGAGGAATTTATAAATTTTATATTTATAAATTCTTTCGCTATCTGTCGATGGAATTAGTGATAATTACCTTTTTTAATAATACCATCAAATATACAGACTTGACTGAGCCAAGTACTATCATTCAATACCTTTACCATTGCAGTAAGGTATGTAAAGATCATATTTGATGTGTGTGCTATTATATTAAAAAGAAACACGTTGTTAAAAAATAAATTTTACAAATATTAATAGTATAAAATATGAAATAATTTGATTTTTGTTGGTGTAACTCTCTCTATACATAAAATAATAAATATGCTCTACTTTCAAAACACTTCTTCAAAACTCTCTAATTATAAACGTATCAAGCAAACATCGGAGATCGCTGAGTCAAGTTGCAGATATCCAATAGACAAAACCATCCATCAAGATAGATTATTTTTATAGAGGGAACGGTTTATATACCACTGGAGAAGCAAAACTATTAATATTTCAAAGTATAGCCATTCACAACAATTAGCATAATATTTTTTTGTTTTCACAAGTAATTAAAAGTTAGAATAAATATATCACGATATTTTTGTAGAAAAATAATGGATTTTAAAGGAATGTTTCTTATTATGTGCAGTCGTTTGGTAAAAAAAAAGAAAACATTTATTATCAAGTAGTTTATTTTAACTCTTGTGTGAAATATTGTTTCCAATTAATATATAATTTGTTAATTAATTCAAAATTATTAATTATAAAATAAAAGATAATTATTTAAATAACTAACTATATATAAAATAAGCACATAATTAATTAATTTAAAAAATGGCGTCTCAAAAATAATAAAAATGTTTAAAATTAATATTGAATAAAATATAAAATTGTATATTGATTATATGAAGTATATATATGAAAGTTCGCCACTGATGACCCAGGCTTCCACAATATTTCCATCATTGCAGTAAGGCCAGTAGAAAATAGTTTTATTTTAAAGAATCATACGCGTTATAAATAGTTCAAAATCTCAATAGCAGATGGTGTTCTAATGTATTATGTAAATAATATTGTTTATTGATTCTATTTTTCTTTCAATCTTTTATCCATAGTATTTAGTTAGTTAAATATTTTGATTGATGTTTGTTATTTGACTTGTGATTTTGATATTGTGGTGAATTTAAAAAATAAGAAACTTTTGTTTTTAAATGATATGTTTTAAAATATACAACACTCTCTCTCTAAAAGCTAAAAAGTAATTTAATTAGGTATTTTAAGTCGTAGAATTTATTTATCGCAACCATTCGATTCGGTAAAATTGAAAATATGCAAATTTTTGCTTGTCTTTATAAGTGTGCTATTTGGCGTGTCGTTTACCCCATCTAAGAATTGTCCAATTATAATTTTATTTAATCCTTAGTTAATTATGCGTTTACGAAAAAAATTAGCAGATTATTTAAAATGGAGAGCTGTTGGAAGAATGGAGGCAGGGCAATCACAAGTTGAATTAGCAAAATGGCTAAATGTGAATAAATCTGTGGTCAGCAAAATATGGAAACAGTTCATTGAGACAGGAACCATCAAAAGAAAAGAAGGTTCGTAACTGCCAAGCGCCATAGGGAGATGACAGCTATTCAACTCTCTAATGAACTCTCAAGTGCTACTGGAACGAGAATTTCAAGACAAACTGTTTACCGAAGGCTTCACGAAGGTGCTCTTTATGCAAGACGACCAATGGTCTGTATCCCTTTAACCTCCGGTCACAGGAGAGCCCGCTTGAATTGGTGCTTGGAACATCACGCCTGGACTCATAATCAGTGGGCCAATGTTCTCTTCAGTGACGAGTCAAGATTTAGTTTAAACACAGATTCTCGACGAGTTTCCTTCTGGAGGAAGCCTGGAACCCGCTATTATCCCAGTAAAATCAGGGAAATAGACAGTTTTAGAAGGGGCAGTCTCTTAGTCTGGGCTGGCATCAGTTCTAGCAGACGGGGGCACTTTCTGGGGGCACTTTAACTGCCCAAAGGTACAGGGACGAGATCCTTGAGCCCTATCTAAGACCTTATAGAGATCAAATTGGTCACAATTTAATTTTTATGGACGATAATGCTCGTCCGCATAGGGCTAGGCTAGTCAATGCATATCTCCAGAGTGAGAATATTCGAAGGATGGATTGGCCAGCCAGATCTCCGGACCTGAATCCAATAGAGCATGTGTGGGATGCTCTAGGGAGGCGTATTGGAGCTCGTCACCCCTCTCCCAGAACCCTCGTTGAGCTAAGAACTGCTCTATTGGAGGAGTGGGGTTTACTACCACTGGACCTCCTCCAAAGCCTGGTAAACAGTATGAGGGCTCGCTGTGAGACCTTGATAGCTGTTAGAGGTGATCTACTCCCTATTGATATCTTATTTCTTTAAGATCTGGAACCTTAGCTTTGGGTATGTTGGTAATAATTTGCATATTCCATAATTTTAAATATATTTTTTTATTTTCATATAGCTAGTCAAATTCTCCATAGTTTAAACTATTTGTATGCTAAATTTTATATTTCTTAATAAATTAGCTTTTGAAAAATTTCAATATTGGTTAAGTTTCTTATTTTTTGGATACCAGTTTATATTGAGCAATGTTTTTCTTATGATAACTATTATCAAATATTATCTTCACGGAATCTTTACTGCAGTGATGGAAATCTTTAAATGAGAGGGCTTGGCTCTTCAGTGGTGAACACTCTCATTCAATAGCTTTCATCATGGGAGCAAAGTTTGTAGAAGTATTATTTAATAATATTTATCGAAAGAAACACGTTACCAAATGGTTAAATATATACAAATTTTATTTCACTTTATAGATTTCATTTGAATTCATAATAAAGGTAAATTCTGAGACATGATATAAGAACGGGTGTGTACCACAAATGTGTAGCTTTGACAAACGTATTACTTCTACAAGGAGAAATATTTGCAGAAACATCAGCCTTAAAGAGGTTTTTTCCAAAAAAAAAAAAATAATTTCATTTATAAGGGAACTTATATTTTAAGAGTTTTTTTTTTTTTTGCTTATCCCTAGTACACGTGGTACAGGCCATGATAATCATGGTTGGTAGTTAGCGAGTGCTTTTACTGTAAGCGCATCACATGTCTATACATGTGAAAGCATTTCGACTTTGCACTTACAAATGTGCCAGAGCCCCGTTTGGTTACTTGCACTCGCAGGTGGGGTTGGACTTTTGCAAGAATCGGGAAGCCATTGGGGCATTTTTTTTTAAACAGAAAAAAGTGTCCAATGCGGGAATCGAACCCGGGTCGTAGTGGTCGAAAACCAAACGGTTTAACCAGCCTTCCACCGACCCCATTTTTTAAGAGTAAAATTCTGAAATGATGTTCTTTATTTATAAACTGACTGAACCTTCGACTATATACTGGCCCTAATTACAAATTAATTTTAAAATAAAAAAAGACATATCCCTACCAGGAGCACGTGTGCTTGGAATAGAAATAAACTAAACATTGATTCAGTCAGTTCCCTGATATTTGACTAATCCAATTTCTTGATAAACCAAGAAAAGCCATCCATGATATACCATTTTTATTTTTAATATCAACACCTTACCTTTTTATTTTTTTCTATTATTTTTTTTTCACAAATGAATTTATGATATTGATGAGAGAGAAATACCATAATCAGCGTATTTATAGATATATAGATATAGGGTGTTATTTTTATGTCTCGTGCATATTTGTGCGAAAAAGATTGATTCCCTCAAAGGTTCAATCATCAAATATAAAACAAAAATACAGTTGATATTCCTACAAGTGAAAATCAGTTCTGAACCATCGAATTGATTTGAAATATGAATCATCGAAATATAGTTAACATATATCAGCGATGTTTGACGTTCTTTGTCAGAAATTTGAATGTGAAAATGTCAAGTTCTCTAGTGTTGGAAACTACGAATATCTTCAGTCTTTTAACTTATATATAATCCATCCAGACTTCATTTAAAGCCTGGTCAAATAATTTTAAACTTTTCCCGGCAATCACAGAAGTCGAAATAAAGTTGAGAAAATTCCCAGATCGTCCTGAACTATCTGGAATTAATTTGCATACTTATGTGACTCTACAATGTTTGCTAGGTTTTATTGATCCTTGGATATGTGGAACATTCTACAATATTTTATGACGAAATTTCCATATTTTTCTACTATATTTATAGGTTTCTGACAAATATTTGGTTTCCACCCCTAAATTATACTTTTTCGGAATATTTTAAAATTTAGAGATTGTGAGTCCATCACATATCCTAATGTCTCACTAATTGTCTAAATATAACGCCAAGTTGTCAATTTTAAATCTAAAATTGTATTTCTTACTGAAAATGTGAAGATTCACACAATACACAAACAGGTCAATATTTTGTATATTCAGTACAATTTCATATTTAGTTCAACAAGAGCCTTTACACCCATCTTCTAACAGCATTTCTCTAGACCAGGGCTCGGCAAACTGCGGCTCTTTGAATGTGAAGCTGCGGCTCTTTTGTTCCATAGACACGCGCACACAAATATCATTTATTTTATTAAAAAAAAAAAACACTTTAAAAATTCGTTCTGAAACGAATAACGAGGACTAGGCACCGATTCTATCTCTCAGCCACTTGTACCCACCACACCCCTCTCCTGGTGACGCGGGTGTCACTGTCGTCAATCCGTCGGAAGCTCTCGAATGACGTCAAATGTTTCTATGTAGGTTTTAATTCGCTTTTGACGCAAGACAATTTGGCGTCTTCGCCAGTACTTTGGCTGTGCAAAGTATAGTTTGATGTTTCAAGTAAAAGAGCGAGAAGCGAATTATCTACTTAAAGTTATGTATGTAAATATACATATATATAATATTTAAAAAAACGAAGAGGTATGTAACATATAATAAGTATTATATATTCTTTTCCAAATAAGATACTATATATGAATAAATAATATTTATCTTATGAATAAACAGATTAGTTTTTTTATCAATTAAATGTTATTTATGCGAGTACTATTCATTGTTGGTGAAAAAATATCTTGCGGCTCTTTAAAACCTTTTAAATTTTGTAAATTGTAATTTTTAGCACTTCCGACTCAAAAGGTTGCCGACCCCTACTCTAGAACCATTCTCTATCTTATATAAAAATATATGCATATTTATAAAAATGAATATTATTTCCATATAAGATATAAAGGACTCTACTCAAATTTTCAATAATGTGACTACGCTCTTAAAATCGCTTTGAAAGTGAAAAACAATGCTTTGTTATATTTTATCGTTTTAATGATATTCATGTCAATGGTAGAACAGAGAAAGCATTTTTTAAATTGAGAAGAAATGGAGGAAAAGAATACAAAATACAATTATATGGAGTCTGGGAGGCTCCAGCAAATGCACATCAAAGTCCTACTCCAGTCAATCCGGGATCTTCACGAACTTCCCAACCTCACGGCCATGGAGAACCTGTGGATTGGTGTTATGGCCGAAGCCAGGTCGCGTGGATTATGGCTTGAGATACTGACCCAGTCTCGTCTACAAATATATTAGCATATATTAACTTTCAATCCACATACCTGTTTCTAA
Source organism: Cordylochernes scorpioides (assembly GCA_030710605.1). Taxonomy (NCBI): domain Eukaryota; kingdom Metazoa; phylum Arthropoda; class Arachnida; order Pseudoscorpiones; family Chernetidae; genus Cordylochernes; species Cordylochernes scorpioides. The sequence goes on from CP092876.1 coordinate 37,715,625, forward strand.
GTATATTCTTAATTATCAAAATGGCTTTATTTGTAGATTGAAATTAGATTGAAAGCTCTCTCAGCACTTCTCTTCATTTAAAATAAATAGTGAAAATGGATAAATACAGGATAAATATAAAACTTCGCTTTTGCCGAAACGTAGGTGAATTCAAGTTGAAAAAGGTCTATGAGTTTGATTTTGATAGATGAAATGACTTCAACCTTCATTAATGACTTTTCCTATATTTTTCTCTATGCCATTTTGTCGATTTCTGTTTCACTAGGTGGCGCTCTGCCATCTAAAATGTTCATGTGAACGTTGTCAGGATATTTCTTTTTTGATTTAAATACCAACACATATCTTTTTATTATTATATTTTAATTATTATTCACACATTTATATATATATATGCTTTGGACATATATATGTGATAATAAATATATTTGATTAATAAAAACTGGTACAACCCTAAAATAAAGTTTTCGCGGATTTCCCTGTCAAATAAGTTCTAGGAATCACGCGAACGGTAGTTTTCTATTTGAGGTTTATTCTACCTACATGCTAAAACAAGCTTCTTTTATATAGTCAATTTTGGCCACTATTTACATATAAATTATTATATGAAAATTTACGTGACAATTTGGAAAATAGATATGCAAATATTATACAGTGACAATATTCAATCATATTTCGTCAATATTGTTGCACCAAGTTGCAGCTTTGCAGGGTCGTCGACTTTGGTTTCTTCCTTCTTGGTGTTATACACCGAGCGGGTTTCCATACTCGAAGCAAATAAATAAGAGTAAATACAAATAAATTACCTTTTAAAGTTATTGCGTTTATTTATTCGTTTTCTTCCTCGTAGGTCGTGATCAGCAGTCTTCCTCTAGGTCCTCTCTCGCTCCAAAAACCAATCAAGATATATGTTCAATAAAATATTACAAAAGGAATGAAGCTATAAAAAGGAATGATGATAATCCAAATAATATGTTTTAAATAAATATTGAATATCATAGAATATTTCGAATAAATGTAGGGCGCATTGAAATTGATGCAACAATATATTAATAAAAAACCTTATACTCTTTTGCCTACGAAATAATACATATATGTAAACTGTGGATTACCCATAGATTTGTTCAATTCTGAATGCTTAAGCAATCTTAAATAAAAGAAGTAAACAACTCGACCATATAAACTATACGTCAATGAATAGTGAATGATATCGAGGAAGATGAGAAAGAAATAGGAAGGAAGATCTAAAAAGAAGGAAGGCTCTCCAATGGCCAATCAAACATTACCTCTGCAATAAATCAGCCTCGTGCATTATAAATGCGAGCTTTCGAGATTAGACCCTTCTTCACAGATTCCAGGATTAGCTTTGATTGGATAAGGTTACGGATGGCTCAGAAACCTATGTTATGTCAATACCCCGGCATAATGTACCCTCCGATATGTGAATCAAACTTAATTTTAAAACAGCAATTGAATCGTTCCGGTTTGAATCAATAACATAAAGCAATTAAATTAACACACACCGATATTTAGTTTGTAAATAGTTTCACCTCCTTCTGCCATATTTATCATAAGCCTGTTGAAGAATAGAGCTTCGAAATTATTTTTATTTGCCTTAATAAATAATAGCTCAATTTTATATTGTAAGTTTTATAAAATACCATAACAACAAATATATGCATAAGAGAATGACCCAAACTTATTTTCCAAACTTAGAAAATCTCAAACCCCGGTTATCCGGGAATTACGCCAACTTGATAGCGACCTCAAGCCAAGACAACCCGGAACCTACCTTCCAGACAGTTTTGTTCCAAACCTTACTGTCTACACACTATTTGAAGGCGATTCTTCAACATTTCTAGACGTGTCTAACATAAGGTGACCCGTGAGCTCGAATGTTTTACTGTAGAGATGATAACAAAAAATTTAAAAATATCCACTCATGGACAAAACTTGAGAAACCTTTTAACATTTATATCGGGATTAAGACAATAAATCTAAAATATATTGTATACACATTGGTATTTTAAAAGGCACACGATATAACAAAATGGAAAATAAAATTGTATCTGTCTTCTTACAGACAACAGACAACCAGTGACAACAAAAACTTTCTACTTCCTCAAGTTTTGTTCAAAAGTGTAAATATGAGAATTTGACACGAGAGCAGTATCCCAAGAGAGATTGTCCAAACACATCAACATACTCGTAGATTTCCTCAGAGGTATCGCTCACAAATCATTTGTTATTCCTAACCAGTGAGAATATTTCAAATTTTACTCTTTATAGAACATGTATATGATAATTCATATATTGATTTAATGAAGTAAAATATAGGACTAAGCCTAATTGTTCCCTTTTTAAATCAGAATTATGAAAGATAATTTCTCAATTTTTTTTTTTATTTCTAAAGAAATTAAAATATAGATACTAAGGTGAATATAGGGAAAATGTTGTAATCAATATTAATGTTTCTGTTCTATGATGTATAATGTATTTACGTTTGGGGTAAATCAGGAGAATTATGCTAAAACAGAATATTTAACAGTGCTTTTATATTTCACTAACATAACAGGATGAGCATTTATTAATTATATTACAATAAGAATTGTTTGACATATATCAATATGTATACAGTTTGACTTTTTATCTGAATTTGCCAAAACTGGCTCATTATTGATTATCACTAGAAAATTCTTTCACTAGGGTGATGTACAGTGCCATCGTTACAATTACAATCATTTTATTTCCAAAGAGCTATATCCCTCAAGGGATACTTGCACCAAACAAGGAGAAAAGTTTATTTACATAAGTTATTTACATTATTCAACGCATGGAATCATTAGAGATCCAGATTTTGTAGAAAGTTTAGAATGTATTTACAAAATGTGAATTAAACTTTAAATATGATTTTTTTATCGGAAATCACAAATCGTTTAAGTTCACAAACAACTAGTTCATTCTTCATTCTATAATCTTGAAATGCTGGGCAATCGATCAGTAGATGTCGTGAGGTTTGTTCCTCCATACCACAAAAGCAACTCGAATCCTCCACTGCCTTTATTCTATTTAAAAAAACTTTTGAAATTACCGTGGTTTGTAACAAATTGAGTATTATAAAAATTTGGACGAAAGTATTTAGGGATTTCTTGGGAAAGTGCCATCGTTTTGATGCTCAATTTAAGGGAGAGGTGCATTTTGGTGCATGAATATCATCCTCCCGCAACTTTATGTTATTTTATATCAAAATGTTTATTATTCTTTGTTTTTTGAAAATATCATTTCATAATATTTGGACAACACTTCAAATACAGTGTTTACTTATTCCTAGTAAGTGTGCCATTTGAGCATTACAAGAAAATACTGATTACACACTTTGATCTCTTCTGGAAGTAGTAGCACTATCTTCAGCTGTTGAAGGCTGAGTTGTTCTTTAAAAATATATATAGAGATTTTCTATTGAGTCGTTGAATATTTATTTCTGCGTTCATTCAACAAACATCTTAAGCCGTCGAAGTCAAATTATGAACGATTCAATACATTTTAAAGCGTTGTTTCTCTATTGAACAGTTTCAGTTTACTGAAGAATTTATTTAAGTAGCCACTTGGTCCGGACACTAGCGGAGTATATTTCAATAAACAAACATCACTTTAAAAGGTAATTTAAATCGTTGATATTTTTATCTTTGGCACCATTTTAAAACATCTCAAAATGATTATTCCTGAACATTTATACTATCAATTCCAATTACAGATTCCGAGGTTTTTGAAAGGACGAAAGTTGAAGTAATCGACTAAAACGATCGTTGTCAAGCTACCGTCCTCTTCTAAGGCTGTCAAAAGTATCTTGTCGTAGAAATTTGATTGACGACCTTTTTATCTTTCATCTGAGAGGTTTTCAACTTCTATCCACTACGTTTCGCTTTTTTTCGATGCAACGTTTCAAACCATTCAAAGCTGGATATATTTTGTACGCCATTTTATACGAAGATTAGAGTTTTTCAAATTAATAATTGAACATAATGTAACAAATAATTAAAAAGAATACCCCGTCTCAATAGAAAGTTGGCTTATCGAGGTTACACTACATCATCAGTTAAAAGAAAATAAATTGTTGGTACAGTGAATAAGAAACTTATCTGGGGCACATTGATTCCACCAGAAGTTGGAGAGTTGGAAAGATTTCCCCACCCACGCTACATTAATCTTCTGTCCAACTCGCCATTGTACCGAATGCTGTACAACATTTCAACAGCCATATATCCCTTATAATACTTGACTACCTTTTAACTAATTTTAATAGCGTAGGAATGAAATAACAACCAATATATACTGTGTGTATCCAGTATATATTCCATATATAAATATTTTATACAACTGTTCTCTGAAAATGTTGCATTAAAGGTTTCTTATTGAAAGTATTTTTATAGGAAACCCATTTCCCTTCTGTAGCATGTGATAGGGATTTTTCCTATCATCACAAAGCTTTTAACGCTTTTTTATGACCATAGTTATTTTCAAATAAAATATAGTGTCTTATTATTTATTATATAAGGGGTAACATATATATATATATATATTATAAACTATATCGTATATATAATGAATATTTATAATCTATTATATCACATTTTTATTCACACAAATTGCATTATCTATTTATAAATATATATATATATATATATAGATTAAGGATTATGAAAGATTAGACTGGCGAACCTTTGAGAGAGTTCACCACTAATAGCCAGGCCCTTACATTATTTTGCCATTGCAGCAAAGACGTTTATTGTTTTATTTTAAAATCAACGTGTCAAAAATAGTTTGATTTTTATCAAAGAGAATATTGTCTTCATGTGTAAATTTTATGAGTCATTAGAATTTAAAATTTGATTATTTTAATAGTTAAAGAAATATGATATTTAATTTTTGCATAAATTGTTTATTCATATCATTTCAATGGATATTTCAATAAGAAATATATTTTGAAAAGGTGTTTTTTTCTGTTTTTTTTTTATTTCTCTTCATCTAAGTTTCATAAACAATACAGCTCATATAAGTGTGTTCTTGTTTACGTTTTATATTATTATTTTCTTTTATATCTGAGAATTATATTTGAAAAAAAAAAAGAAGTAAATATTTTATAGAAGGTATAATAGTAGCAGGTTGTGATGACGGGAACATATTTGTCCTCCAGGAGGATTGGACAATCCCAGAGTTGATTTGTTCTGTCTTGTCTCATTTCTTTATTTCTAGTATTTGTCTTGTCATTGTGTTGTTGGGGGTAAATGAACATTGTCCTCTGTTGTGGTTTTATTTGTTGGTGTGTTGTTAGCTATGGAATTGTTTAACGAACTCACGGTGTAGTTAGCGATATTATATTCGATTATGTGTTTGGAGGATTTAAAAATAACTATTTTATAATTTCATATTTTTCAATTCAATCATTAAAACATATTTTCAAAATATAATCTTTCAACAAATTATGTTCTTAAAACTTATTTGAATTCAAAAAAAGGGCATTTCCTGATCGTGCAACTAAAAGTTGCTGATGGCTTGCGCCATCTATCGGAATAAATATCAACTAATCGTTGATTTTTAATTATTTAAGAATATGATATTTATTCAGATAGATGGCGCAATTCATCAGCAACATTCAGTTGCACGATCAGTAATGTCCTTTTTCTCAATTTATCCACTTGATCCATGTACAAATTCGATTTTATTCTATTTTTCTCATATTTTGAATTATTATTATTTTTTTGTTTTAATTTACATTATAGGATCGGCCATTTTCACCAAATTCCCCATTGGCAGACTTTCAAAGAGCCACTTCCTGACGCCAGATTCCCACACTAATGATGTCCTCCCTGACCACAGGTTGGAGTATCGGAACATCTATGGTGGGAACCTGGTTACTACTTCTTCATAATCATTGATCCATTTCTTCACAATCTGCCAAAAAGGTATCAAGCGTCTAGAAAGATAGATATTTAGCCTAGAGAATAATGCTCTATGAAAATAAATGTCGCATCTTCCGTAAAAAATGACCGTCTCTAGTTTACCAACCATTTTGATGGGAGAGGTGATCTTTTATTTTTTAATAAAAACCTGTTCGGTAAATTTGACCGATTTCTTAATCCCTCTTATAAGATGTTATAAATTCGAAGCCGCATCTGTACTGATGAGGGCTAAAACTCTCATAGTATACTGGTTGTTGGAGTTTTGTATGGATTTGCCATAACTGATTCTGTGGATCATTCTTTATCACCACCAGTAAATGTGGAACCAGGAAGAATTGCCTATTTTGGTACATGAATCCTCTGTCAACGTTCTGTTATATTTATGTTATTTATATTGTAAATATTGAGAAATAGTCACGTAGACCCGAAAGGTAACGTTCTCAAATAATTTAAATGATAAATTCATTATAGTTTGTTTTATATCCTTAATTTCTATTATTTCATAAAATTATATCAATGTGTTAGTTGTTTTGAAATCAGTAGAGTTGTGTTAGAAGTTAATTTGCGTCCAATATATTCCCCATTACACACACACCATATCATCTCTTTCATGAGAACCATTCCACGTCATCAACAAGAACGAACCTTCCAACATAATAAAACATAAAAATAAAAACAATTCAATAGTTTTCTAACTAACTGATCGAGTAAACTGGCGGAACCGAAGTGAGAGTTCACCAAAGATCAGCTAAAGGGCTTCTCAATTCTTTTCATCCTACATTTAATAATTATTTCACTTCTTATTTCCATATTTACTCATTTCCATATGATTTAACCGTTGATATAAATGAATAAAAAAATACACAAATGATAATGAAATCTTTCAAATAAAGTATATTTTTTAATTCAATACATATTATTTTAAAACATATATTCACTTTATATTTAAGAACAATATATATTTTTAAATAGATAACTAAGATATAAACTTTGAATAACTGTATTTCAATATTTTCTTGCGAGTATAAAAATAGCTAAATGTTTATCTCAGATATTCATCAATATTTCCCAAAAGAAGCGGTGAAAACTAGGTCAGTCAGTCATTTATATGAAAAATAATATATTTGCATAAATTGGAAGATACCGAGTAAATATTGGAAGCCTTACTAATACTTTCGATTTGTTCAATAAAACGGAAAAAATCTATATTTATACGGATATCATTTTTCTCGAATATAATTTGTTAGAAAATATTCAAAGTTACTTTAGAATATAACTCATTGTAAATAGCTCAACTTAATCAACTTTCTTCCTCCACGATACTAATTATTACATATCACTTCATTAAATCAACTTCTATCATTGCCTAACATACTGTAAATAACTACCTTGAGGTATCGTCTATCTGCTTATGTTTTTGCTTATTTTAATGGATATGTTTATTTAATGCTCTTTTTCTTAATTGTTTATTTTTTTTTGACAATTCTGTTACCTACTCTACTACAATATGAATTATTGTAAATAGTTCTACGAGCAATTATCCAGATCGAATATAGCGTGTCTTATTTGCAACTGGTAATAAACAATAATGTGGTATATGAGATGTATAGTAATGTTAAATATATTGAAATAAATTACCGTGTGAATATAATTAACTTATCTATAAATATTGATGGGTGGGATTTGTTGCCTCAATAGAAAGTTATTTAATTGCCGGATAAACAGCATGGAATATCGTTGTGACAGTTGTGTATCTGTTAGAAGCGACCACACACCCTATTAAGTAATTAAATGTTGGTCAACATCTAACTGACTTTTAGACTAATTAACATTAATTTGCATAACTCTTTAAACATATATTTCAACAATGAATTTATTTTGTTAACTTTATTTGTATTAGTTTTGTCTATCCACCTACAAAATTTCGTTTGAAACAATTCTATATATTTTTAGGAAACTAATATTAAGTGTTTGTTACCTTAATTTTGGACACCAGTGTTTGAACTCGCTATCTGCATTCCGAATTATAAACTGAATCTATGCGTGTGTTTGTTATATGAAGAGACCATTCCTTACTGCCCTTACTGCAATGGTAGAATATTGGGATGGCCTGGCTCATCAGTGGTGAACCCTCCCAGGGATTTCGACACTTGTGGTCACAATCTGATAACCCGTATATACATATAAGCTAAGTTCTATCGATTCTTATATCTCTCGGCCCCCCTTTAGCTGAGATATATGAGGACTTTGTTATATGTTATCAGTTATTTCTGGGTATAATAAATTCTATTTCAACATTAGTATATAAACATTTTCTGTGAAATATAGAAAATAAATGAAACCTCATTTTTCAAGGTTCTCATGTTCCTAAAAAGAAGTAAATCATAGTTGAATGAGTCAAAGACAATATCTCAAGGATCATGGGCCATGTATTGAATATATTCAACAAATAGACAGCCAACATTGGAAGAAATTTGTAATTTTATTCAATTCGAGGTGGCTATTTACCATGAGCGCATTCTTCCCGGAGTGGCGCTAATATGAAACCATGTCTCGGACAAGACGTTAGACGAGCTCTTTAGTTCAAATAAAAATAGAGCGGTTTATGCAATATTTTTCCTTAACAGTTTAAAAAATTCACCACGGGTGTTAGGTTTTCAAAATAAGTAAATTCGGTTGAAATGTATTTAACTTTAAAATAATATTTGGGGTGTTAAAATACAGATAGAACTGTAGTTATAATTTTAAATGATAGATTTAGTAAATATTGATATGTATAATATATAAATATATATATATATATATATGTGGCAATATAGTGATAATAATGTGGTGGGGAAAGAGAAATAATCACACGACGAGTTGGTAGAGGAATCACCCAGGCAACCAGCGAGAGATAGGAGCGTGAGGGCTGCCCGCTGAACGACCGTTTGTGTCGCACCCCACCCCCCGACTGTCCAAAAATAGTTCTGCGGTTCTATGAAATTGGCCCCCTTGGAATGTGACTGATATAACAAGTGACCGGCCTTTACATCCTCCTCCCTACGTATCTCTCTGGTCGACTGTAGATTTACTTTATTATTCCTGGAAGGGTAATATTATGACATATATATATATAGAGAGAGAGAGAGGGAGAGAGAGAGAGAGAGAGAGAGCATTAGATCGAATGTGGTGAAATAAATTTGACAAATTCGGAAAATTCCATAATTCCGTTCTCAATATGTAATGAAACCAGAACTATCCCTGTACTCGTGAGGGTCGTAGATCTAAACCATGATATACGAGTAGACGTTTTTTGGATTGGTCAAACCTGGTGACGTGGCTCATTCTTCATCACCACCATGCATTGTTTTGATGCATTTTAAAGGGAGTGGTGCCTCTTTTTGTACATGAACACCATCCCCTTGCCTAATTACACTATATATATGTTACGATTATAATGTTTTGTTTTGAATATTTAAGGAATTGAAGGTACAGTCATGTATATTGGAAAGGTATTTATTCACTTATCAAGTAGTTTTTATTCTTAATTACTTGAATAAATTTTTCCATATTAAATATTTTCACATTTATATAGAACTTATAAAATAAATCCTATATTAGTGAATTTAAAAAAAAATGTGCAAATTTAACTATACATATTACGACAATAATCAAAGTGATATATTCTAAAATTATGGTAAAAACAATGTAGAAGCGTCAATGATGAAAATAAATAATATGTTTAAAAAATATATATATATTGGCATTTTAGATTATATACTATATATTAAATAAAAACAAACGATAGCATTGCGTCTCTTTATATAAAGAGACGCAATGCTATCGTTTGTTTTTATTTAATAAATTTATAGCAATACTATATATGTATGCGTATGTGTGTGTAAATATGTTCAAGTGTTGATATTGAAAAAGAAAATGCATATCTTGAGCGCTCACATCAGCATTTTAGATGTCAGAGTGGCATCTAGTGGAACAAAAATGTAATATATGTTGATTTAACTTGTTCCCTGATATTTGTCCAACCCAGTTTTGTTTCAAATAGATGACGCTCTGCTATCTAAAGTGCGTGAAGTTCTCATGTGAGTGGTTAGGATTTGCTTTTTTTTTTCTTTTTATATATTTTTATTATTTTATTTTTTCATCATCTTTTCAAATGTTTAGCGTATTTATACGCAAGTTTGGCCTTTAATATTCATTTCTTGATTTCTTAGGAAGGATTTAGGACCAAAATATTTTTGCTCGTAGAGGTACAGTCTGAACCACGCTGACGAGGGCCAACAGCCCTAAACACGTTCGTGGTTAGCATTTTTCATTTTATCAAGATAATGGGTTGGCATATATCAGGAAACAAGTTATATCAACGCTTAGTTTATTTTTGTTCCACTAGATGGCACTTTAATATCTAAAAAGCTCATGAGATCGGTCAAGATATGCCTAAATTATTTTTGAATATATACATATATTAAAGTCCCATCTTTTTTAAATATACATATATATATAGATATATATTGAAAACAATTTAGGCATATCTTGACCATTCTCATGAGCTTTTTAGATATTAAAGTTCCATCTAGTGGAACAATAACATTATAGGGAATATATGGCTGTTAAAAAGTTGTTGTATAGCAGTCGGTGTTGTACAATGGCGAGTTGGACCAAAGATTAATGGAGCGTGGGTGGGGAAATCTTTCTAACTTTCCAACTTCTGGGATAATCAATGTGCTCCAGATAAGTTGTTGATTCACTCTACCAACAATTTATTTTCTCTTAACTGATAACTTTTGATGAGACAACATTTTATTGGGACGTTGAATACTTTTTAAATATATGTCACATTATATTAAATTATCAATTTTAAAAACTCTATATCTTCGTATAAAAAGGCGTACAAAATATATCCAAATAGTCATTCATGTTCTAACGCTTTGAAACGTTGCGATTCAGCACAATTATCTAGCGAACTTTACCTAAACTAGAACGAAGGAGAAATCAGTAAATCTAAGACAAACGTCGTGAATAGAAGTTGAAAACCTCTCAGATGATGGAAAAAAGGTCGACAATCAGATTTCTACGACAAAGTACTTTTGACAGTCTTAGAAGAAGACGGTAGCTTGACAATGATCGTTTAGCCGAGGAATTCAAAAAAGACCCTTCAACCAACTTTCGTCCTTTCAAGAACCTCGGGATCAGTAGTTGTAGTTGATAGAGAACATTTCAGAAACAATATTTTTTCAGATGTTTTAAAATGATCCGCAATATTATCTATCAAGCTGCCAAAGATAAAAAAAAATATGAACGATTTAAAATACCTTTTAAAGCGATTATTGTTTATTGAATTATGCTTGGTTAGTGTTCAGTCCAAGTGCCTGCTTTCAATAATTTCTTCAGTAAACTGAACTTTTTCAATAAATAAACATATCTTTTAAGGTATTGAACCGTTCATTATTTTACTTCGACAGCTTAAGATGTTTGTAGAAAGAACGCAGAAATAAATATTCAAAGACCCAATAGAAAATTCAATTTTTTTAAAGAATAAACTCAGCCTTCAACTGCTGAAATAAGTAATACCACTTCCTGAATAGTTCAAAGTGTGGAATCAGTCTTTTCTTTTAAAGCGCAAATGCCATACCATCTACCATACCGCTGTATGAGTATAAAAAGAAAACCGCAAAATGCAATATTACAGCGGTATGGTAGATGGTATCAGTACATACTGATAGTATCAGTACATAGTTCATTTAAAATGCCCATTTCAAGAGTCTAACATCAGTATCAGTATGAAGGGAAAACCTAAAAATGCAATATAACAGCGGTATGGTAGATCAAACTGGCGAAACCGCTGGGAGGGTTCACCTCTGATGAGTCAGGCCCTCCCATTGATAGTTTCGAATTCTCATAACAGAAGGCGCGCTAAAGAATCATAAATTAATTAAATGTTTGTAATGTTTCGGCTACAGCGTTGTTACCATAATCACACAGGCAAAAATAAGTTATAAAAATATTTCCAGTATATATTCGATAAACGAATATTTAGTCATATAATAAAGTACAGTTTTAATTCCTAAAAAGCAACATTTTTAATTTAAAAAAAAAAAACTGGCAGCGGTGGGATTCGAACCCACGCCTCCTTGAGACTGGTGCCTAAAACCAGCGCCTTAGACCACTCGGCCACGCTACCACAAAGTTTTACATCTCTGATAAATTCTAAATAAATTTGTTATAAATATATTTTCACCCTAATACCCTAACCGAAAAATAATTCATGGGAATCTTAATGAAATGTTATATAATATGTTACCAGAAATATATATATTTTTTCTCTAATAAAAGTTTATTGTTGCCGAATATTCATATCTATATAGATAATACCGTAACAGAGTTTTCCATTGTAAAGTCGTTAGCTATCTCCTCCGAAGATTCTGAACTACACATAACGATCTGTATACCAAAATTTTCGTTATTTTTTTCTTCGTATGATAGGCCTGTTTTTATTTTCCTAATGTTAACAGTTATTTTTATTTTTTAATTTAATCTATTTCACAATCGTAGATTTTTTGCATTTATCATCATCAATTCTTTTGTTTACAATTGCGTAGTTTTATAGAGAGAAATAAAGAAATACATAATTGATTAGATACAAAAGTGTGAACCAGAAAGTCGATTTTTAAAAATGTTATTATTTAATATTAACTTATTTTAATTTAATTTTGAAATGAAAAGGTAGTGTAAAAGTGTATATGAGGTTAGATTCAAATAGGTTAAATTATGTTAGTTTAATCGCTAAATAAGGTTAGTTTTAGATAAGTTGAATTAGGTTAGTTTCGGATAATTAAAAAAAATAATGTTCGTTTTTAGAAAAATAATTCGAAATAGTAAGTATATATATTAATATAAAAGATCGAAATGTAAAAATCACTATGTCCAAAATCTTCGCTTTAACTCGTGTAAAACGGCTCGAAGGTACGGCGGTGTCAACGTACAGCGCCGCCTACCAAAGTTAACCTTTTCTGGGAACTCACCAGGTTATATTATTTTTCGAATTGTAGATTGAATTATTACTTTTATTCTATCTTTTATAAGTGTTTGTTATAGTTTTTCATTTGAATTTAGCACAATTTTTGTATCTGGTTATCTTTTTTGGCATCTTTTTTTTTCTCATTAATAAGACCTAATCCAAATAATTTAATAGTGTGTGACTTTTTTTTAAATTAAATTATTTGGATTAGGTCTTATTTTCTTTTATTAATTTGTTATAGTTTTTCATTTGAATTTAGCTCCATTTTTGTGTCTGTCTTTTTTTTTCTTCTCATAAATAGGCTGATGCTGTATTTGTGTACTCAATTGTTGCTTTTTTTTTTATTAAATTATTTGGATTAGGTCTTATTTTCTTTTATTAATTTGTTATAGTTTTTCATTTGAATTTAGCTCCATTTTTGTGTCTGTCTTTTTTTTTCATCTCATAAATAGGCTGATGCTGTATTTGTGTACTCAATTGTTGCTTTTTGTGTCTGGTTTCTTTTTTGCAGTATTTTTTTGGAATCCTTTTTTTTTCATCAATTGTTTCCTCACATGCTTGGAATTTTCTTTTTATGCCTGTCCTGGCTTTCAGTTTTATAGATTTCCTCTGCTTGGTTCTTATTTTACCTTTTTTTTTTGAGCGTCTTCTGTCATGCCTCGGAAAGGCCGTGGAAGACTCACTCCCCTGACCGCTAGGCTATTTCTCTTGTTTACTTTTTTACCAATGCCTACAATTTTTCACCTGAAAGATTTTTTTTTATTTGTTATTCAATAAACTATTATCACTTATTTTTGGTCTTCTTTTTATTTACTTATTTTACTGGGGGTTGGTGGAAGGATGGTCTAAGCCGTTTGTTCGGCTCGAAGGTACGGCGGTGTCAACGTACAGCGCCGCCTACCAAAGTTAACCTTTTCTGGGAACTCACCAGGTTATATTATTTTTCGAATTGTAGATTGAATTATTACTTTTATTCTATCTTTTATAAGTGTTTGTTATAGTTTTTCATTTGAATTTAGCACAATTTTTGTATCTGGTTATCTTTTTTGGCATCTTTTTTTTCTCATTAATAAGACCTAATCCAAATAATTTAATAGTGTGTGACTTTTTTTTAAATTAAATTATTTGTATTAGGTCTTATTTTCTTTTATTAATTTGTTATAGTTTTTCATTTGAATTTAGCACCATTTTTGTGTCTGTCTTTTTTTTTCTTCTCATAAATAGGCTGATGCTGTATTTGTGTACTCAATTGTTGCTTTTTTTTTATTAAATTATTTGGATTAGGTCTTATTTTCTTTTATTAATTTGTTATAGTTTTTCATTTGAATTTAGCTCCATTTTTGTGTCTGTCTTTTTTTTTCATCTCATAAATAGGCTGATGCTGTATTTGTGTACTCAATTGTTGCTTTTTGTGTCTGGTTTCTTTTTTGCAGTATTTTTTTGGAATCCTTTTTTTTTTCATCAATTGTTTCCTCACATGCTTGGAATTTTCTTTTTATGCCTGTCCTGGCTTTCAGTTTTATAGATTTCCTCTGCTTGGTTCTTATTTTACCTTTTTTTTTTGAGAGTCTTCTGTCATGCCTCGGAAAGGCCAGGGAAGACTCACTCCCCTGACCGCTAGGCTATTTCTCTTGTTTACTTTTTTACCAATGCCTACAATTTTTCACCTGAAAGATTTTTTTATATTTGTTATTCAATAAACTATTATCACTTATTTTTGGTCTTCTTTTTATTTACTTATTTTACTGGGGGTTGGTGGAAGGATGGTCTAAGCCGTTTGTTCGGCTCGAACGTACGGCGGTGTCAACGTACAGCGCCGCCTACCAAAGTTAACCTTTTCTGGGAACTCACCAGGTTATATTATTTTTCGAATTGTAGATTGAATTATTACTTTTATTCTATCTTTTATAAGTGTTTGTTATAGTTTTTCATTTGAATTTAGCACAATTTTTGTATCTGGTTATCTTTTTTGGCATCTTTTTTTTTCTCATTAATAAGACCTAATCCAAATAATTTAATAGTGTGTGACTTTTTTTTAAATTAAATTATTTGGATTAGGTCTTATTTTCTTTTATTAAAGAATTTTTGTGTCTGTCTTTTTTTTTCTTCTCATAAATAGGCTGATGCTGTATTTGTGTACTCAATTGTTGCTTTTTTTTTATTAAATTATTTGGATTAGGTCTTATTTTCTTTTATTAATTTGTTATAGTTTTTCATTTGAATTTAGCTCCATTTTTGTGTCTGTCTTTTTTTTTCCATCTCATAAATAGGCTGATGCTGTATTTGTGTACTCAATTGTTGCTTTTTGTGTCTGGTTTCTTTTTTGCAGTATTTTTTTTGGAATCCTTTTTTTTTTCATCAATTGTTTCCTCACATGCTTGGAATTTTCTTTTTATGCCTGTCCTGGCTTTCAGTTTTATAGATTTCCTCTGCTTGGTTCTTATTTTACCTTTTTTTTTTGAGCGTCTTCTGTCATGCCTCGGAAAGGCCGTGGAAGACTCACTCCCCTGACCGCTAGGCTATTTCTCTTGTTTACTTTTTTACCAATGCCTATAATTTTTCACCTGAAAGATTTTTTTTTATTTGTTATTCAATAAACTATTATCACTTATTTTTGGTCTTCTTTTTATTTACTTATTTTACTGGGGGTTGGTGGAAGGATGGTCTAAGCCGTTTGTTCGGCTCGAACGTACGGCGGTGTCAACGTACAGCGCCGCCTACCAAAGTTAACCTTTTCTGGGAACTCACCAGGTTATATTATTTTTCGAATTGTAGATTGAATTATTACTTTTATTCTATCTTTTATAAGTGTTTGTTATAGTTTTTCATTTGAATTTAGCACAATTTTTGTATCTGGTTATCTTTTTTGGCATCTTTTTTTTTCTCATTAATAAGACCTAATCCAAATAATTTAATAGTGTGTGACTTTTTTTTAAATTAAATTATTTGGATTAGGTCTTATTTTCTTTTATTAAAGAATTTTTGTGTCTGTCTTTTTTTTTCTTCTCATAAATAGGCTGATGCTGTATTTGTGTACTCAATTGTTGCTTTTTTTTTATTAAATTATTTGGATTAGGTCTTATTTTCTTTTATTAATTTGTTATAGTTTTTCATTTGAATTTAGCTCCATTTTTGTGTCTGTCTTTTTTTTCCATCTCATAAATAGGCTGATGCTGTATTTGTGTACTCAATTGTTGCTTTTTGTGTCTGGTTTCTTTTTTGCAGTATTTTTTTGGAATCCTTTTTTTTTTCATCAATTGTTTCCTCACATGCTTGGAATTTTCTTTTTATGCCTGTCCTGCCTTTCAGTTTTATAGATTTCCTCTGCTTGGTTCTTATTTTACCTTTTTTTTTTGAGCGTCTTCTGTCATGCCTCGGAAAGGCCGTGGAAGACTCACTCCCCTGACCGCTAGGCTATTTCTCTTGTTTACTTTTTTACCAATGCCTATAATTTTTCACCTGAAAGATTTTTTTTTATTTGTTATTCAATAAACTATTATCACTTATTTTTGGTCTTCTTTTTATTTACTTATTTTACTGGGGGTTGGTGGAAGGATGGTCTAAGCCGTTGGTTTTCGACCGCTACGACCCGGGTTAGATTCCCGCATTGGGCACTTTTTTCTGAAAAAAATAAAAAAAAAAAAGCTCCAATGGCTTCTGATTCTTGCAAAAGTCCAACCCCACCAGCAAGCGCAAGTAATCAAACGGGGCTCTGGCACACTTGTACATGCAAAGTCGAACTGCTTTTCACATCTTTAGACATGTGGTGTACTTACAGTAAAAACAGTCGCCTACTCTACCCACCATGATTATCAAGGCCTACACCACGTGTACTAGGGATAAGCAAAAAAAAAAAATATTTTACTCATTGATCTATACATACAATTATTTGCATACAATTTTATACATACGGTTTTCTACATTTTTGCGCTCTGCAGTCTAATATGTTGTTAACTAGCTGAGTGACCCGGGCAACGTCCCGGGTTTACCCGAAGGACCCGCAGGTGAGAAACTATAGAAGAAAAATTTTAACAAATCAGAAAATGAAATTGCAAACAATGTCCTTTAAGGACATGAGAGCACATGCACTGTATCACCATACGTGTACCATTTTCAAAGACCCTGCTTAGGATTAAAACTTCTCAGAAGCATAACAATAGTACCAACCTAGAGGTTAACTGGTGTGGATGCATTCCTCTGGGAGTAAGACTATTGAGAAATTCAGTAGGGAGTTATTTTGCTTCTCCGCATTCTAACACTCCAACTGTTAACACTGTGGAAACACTGACTCATGTTTGGTAAGCAATTTCAGGGAAGAAACTATAGACATAGGATTAAATAAATTATTAATTAAATTGCATTAAATAAAAATTATTAGATTTAAATAAATATTATTCGAGTGAAAAAAAAAAGAAAAAATTAACAAATTAGAAAATAAAATTTCGAAAAATACAACTATATTGCAGATAAGATAAGAGGACCTTATTAAAAAATAAATAAACAAACTGTAATTCGACACTATCGATAATTCGACACTTTCGATTATTCGACACTTTCGATAATTCGACCATTTTAAAAATCAAATTTACAAGGTTGATTGTTGTTTAAATACAACTTTGATTTTGCATGCATAAACACAGGCTCTTGTAGCAAGAACCCAACTTTAGTGAAAACTGATGCCTCTTCAGAATGAATGGAAGACTGAAATCTGAAGGAGCAGAAGATATGGGTCATCTTTACATGTATGCTATCCAATGTTCGCACACTTGAAAAAGCTACATATAAAGTTGTCCGTGCGTAAACACAGGCTCTTGTAGCCAAGGTTTGGCCTTGAGCCTTATTTATAGTCATAGCAAAAGCCAACCTTAGTGAAAACTAACGGCTCTCTAGAATGAAGCGAAGGTTGGTATCCGAAGGGGCCAAAGATATTTCAGACACTATACAGTGTGTTCAACTTTGGGCACTGTCAGTATATGTGCTTCAAGGACATGAGAGCACATGCGCTGAAACACCATACGTGTTCCATCGCAAAGATCCTAAAGGCATTGGTGAAAGTATAAATAAATATTTTGGAAATGAAAAAAAAAATACATATATATATAAGAAAATAAATTGGAATAAAAATTTACAAACTATATTTCAGAGTGGATACATATTTGAAAGGAAAAAAAAAAGAAAATTGCAAACAACAAAACTATATTACAGATATGACATGAAAACTAACGCCTCTCTAGAATGAAGCGAAGGTTGGTATCCGAAGGGGCCAAAGATATTTCAGACACTATACAGTGTGTTCAACTTTGGGCACTGTCAGTATATGTGCTTCAAGGACATGAGAGCACATGCGCTGAAACACCATACGCGTTCCATCGCAAAGATCCTAAAGGCATTGGTGAAAGTATAAATGACCCATATATTCTGCTCCTTCAGATTTCAGTCTTCCATTCATTCTGAAGAGGCATCAGTTTTCACTAAAGTTTGCTTTTGCTATGACTATAAATAATATTTGGGTTCTTGCTACAAGAACCTGTGTTTATGCATGCAAAAGCAAAGTTGTATTTAAACAACAATCAACCTTGTAAATTTGATTTTTAAAATGGTCGAATTATCGAAAGTGTCGAATTATCGAGTGTCGAATTACAGTTTGTTTATGTATTTTTAATAAGGTCCTCTTATCTTATCTGCAATATAGTTGTATTTTTCGAAATTTTATTTTCTAATTTGTTAATTTCTTTCTTTTTTTTTCACTCTAATAATATTTATTTAAATCTAATAATTTTTATTTAATGCAATTTAATTAATAATTTATTTAATCCAATGTCTATAGTTTCTTCCCTGAAATTGCTTACCAAACATGAGTCAGTGTTTCCACAGTGTTAACAGTTGGAGTGTTAGAATGCGGAGAAGCAAAATAACTCCCTACTGAATTTCTCAATAGTCTCACTCCCAGAGGAATGCATCCACACCAGTTAACCTCTAGGTTGGTACTATTGTTATGCTTCTGAGAAGTTTTAATCCTAAGCAGGGTCTTTGAAAATGGTACACGTATGGTGATACAGTGCATGTGCTCTCATGTCCTTAAAGTAGTGTAGTTCTGTTGTTTGCAATTTCATTTTCTGATTTGTTAAAATTTTTCTTCTATAGTTTCTCACCTGCGGGTCCTTCGGGTAAACCCGGGGCGTTGCCCGGGTCACTCGGCTAGTATATATATATTCCTCTACGCTGCATATATTCATATACAAATTGTGAAAGACGTATATGTCCAGATAACTAATATGATATTTCTTTGATATAAGGATTAGAACTGCACTATCCAGAAACCCGGGTTAACTAAAATACAAAGGATCAAAACTGCAAAGTTCACCTATTATAGTGTTAATAATTATTCAAAAATATATATTCATTGTTTATTTAAGAGGCATATTCTTTCGTGGCAGCCTTTTCACCAAGTTTATTTATAACGAATAGTGGTTTATGCTTGAAATATGAAACTTCCTTGAGTTGTTTCCATGAACGAAGTCTAGGTATACCTCTGTGCGAAGCTGAAAAGTACATCATTGCATACATATACATCATAGGGGGTCGGTGGAAGGATGGTCTAAACCGTTGGTTTTCGGCCGCTACGACATGGGTTCGATTATCGCATTTGGCATTTTTTTTCTGATTAAAAAAAAATGTTACAATGGATCCCGATTCTTGCAAAGGTCCAACACCACCAGCGAGTGCAAGTAACCAAACTGGGCTCTGGCACATTTGTGAGTGCAAAGTCGAACTGCTTTTCACATGTGTAGACATGTGGTGCGCTTACAGTAAAATCAGTGGCCTACTTCTACCCACCATGAGTATCATGTACTAGGATAATAAAAAAAAAAACTTGTTATTTCATGTGTCGGCCATTTTATTTTAACAATTTGTGTATTGTGAAAAAATAGTACAAATATGACATTGTACTGAGAAAGAGTTCATTATTAAGAAAAGTCATCTCCTTATCGTGCAACTGAAAGTTGCTGATGGCTTGTGCCATCTATCGGAATAAATATCAACTAAGCTGTTGGCCAACAGCCCGAAACGCATACATTGGTTAGCTTTTATTGATTAATCAAGAATGTGTATTTTGCTAATTCTGGAATAATTAGAAATCAACGAGAATAGTTGATATTTATTCTGATAGATGGCGCAAACCATCAGCAACTTAAAGTTGCACGATAAGGAGATGCCTTCAATTTTCTTAATTTGTGTGTTGCATGTAAGTTTTGGAAGAAAAATTCACAATTTAGGATTTAAACTTCTTTTTGGTCGATCCTTTACAATGAGCGAATATCTCCAGGAGCAACCAGGTGTGCTTATGTCTTGCAGGTAGTCTCTAATGAGAGGTGTGTGTTTTAATGTATTTAATCAAGGTAGAAGAATCCAGTAGGTAAGATATCCCAGAATAGATTGTGGCATCATCCAGCTTGGCAAGTTAAACAAACAACTTGTATATTTGTGGCCTTTTAACGGATGTTTAAATTTCCAATAGAAGAATGTTACATTACAGGCAGTGTTAGGCCAAATTTATATAATATTACCACGTGGAAAATTAGGAAAGACAAACTTCAGGGTGACACAGCAATTTTTTGGGCAATAAAAACTATCCATGATAAAAAAGATAAGCAATGATGGAGGTTTACAGAGTAGCAAAATATGAAAATTTAAAAAATGATACTTTATTATATTTGCTATAATATCATGATTACATTTCCTATAATTATAATCACAAATATTCAGGATTAAATTTTCTATAATTGCAATTTAAAAAAAAAATGATAAGGTGCAATTTGTATTGAATATTTTTATAGAGAAAAAAAAAAGATTCTTAAAATAAATGTATTTTATGTTGAAGGGATATTTTTCTAAGTATAATTAGTAATATATAATTGATAAACCTTCATTTATTTTATAAAATGGAGAATTTAAAAATATATAGAATATAATTTCAAAATATTATTTCATTTTCTATCACGAATTATTATACATTTTCAACTTTACCAAATATTAAATTCAAACTTTATAAAATTAATTTTCCTCCTAAAAATCCAGTATAATATAGTTGATGAAATATTACTGTTAATAATTAGTGATTAAATAATTAGCTCTTCTATCAACGATTGCTTCAGATCATAATGGTAAAGTAGCAAACGCTGTTTTCTCATTATTAAGAATTAATTAATTTTTACATATGTCGAGATTAAATTATCTGCTGGAAATTATTTTACACTCCCTCTCTCTGATATTTTAATTTCTTATATATGACTTTTAAATTCCGAATTTTTTAAACAATGGAGCTAGTTTGAAATCTTTGTGAGTTTATACTAATAATTATTTTGAATCGAACCCCAATAAATTCTAATAGCATATGAATTAAAGCAACTAAATTCAACCCAATATCAAATACTGACATGGTGTATACAAGCCTATAAATCCACATCATATAGCTGTGTTCATAGTTTGGCCAACATTCCTCTGATCTCAGACTTTATCGAATCCAGAATCATGATATCTGATCTGAGAAACTTATCCCCAGATGATCAACAAATTTATGACCCATTTATTCCAGGAATTATAGATACCTTTCTCAAATCAAGAATGAATGTTCTGAAAAACGAAGCAAATAATACTTTCTTAAGCTTTTTCCCCCAAGAAATCCCTAAATACTTTCGTCCAAATATTTATAATACTCAATTTGTTACAAACCACGGAAATTTCAAAAGTTTTCTAAATAGAATAAAGGCAGTGGAGGATTCAAGTTGCTTTTGTGGTATGGAGGAACAAACCTCAAGACATCTACTGATCGATTGCCCAGCATTTCAAGATTATAGAATGAAGAATGAACTAGTTGTTTATGAATTAAACGATTTGATTTCCGATAAAAAATCATATCTAAAGTTCAATTCATTTTGTAAATACATTCTGATATTTCTACAAAATCTGAATTTCTAATGTTTTTATTCGTTGAATAATGTAAATAACTTATGTAAACAAACTTTTCTCCTTGTTTGGCGCAAGTATCCCTTGCGGGATATAGCGCTTTGGAAATAAAATAATTGTAATATGTTGTTTCCTATATACACAATTAGTTCTGTTGGATTATTAGGCCAACTCATAAATTATTGATGTTTTAGAAGCCTTATTTTCACATGCAGATTGTTCGAAAGATTTTCTTCTCATGTATGATTTGAAAACAATCAAAGAATATTTGCATTTAGCTCATTTTACAAATGTCTCAATGTTGCCAGTAAACCTGAGAGGTTTGAGATTCTTTAGTCTCGAATCTGGATATATTTGATTGATTATTCCTATTTAAAGTTTTGTATTTGCAAACCTTCATTGGGACTTTAGTCCAACACCGAGATTCTACTATTTATTATTGATGTTCTTTCAGTATGAAGGAAATTTCACACGGGGGAATTATCGGGTGAACCCGGGTTATTGGTCTAGTATAGAATATATGGCTTTTAAAAAGTTGTTGTATAGCAGTCAGAACAATGGCGAGTTGGACAGAAGATTAATGTAGCGTGGGTGGGGAAATCTTTCCAACTTTCCAACTTCTGGTACTCGTAGAATCAATGTGTTCCAGATAAGTTGTTGATTCACTATACCAACAATTTATTTAATTTTAACTGATGACCTTTGATGAGCCTACTTTTTATTCGGACGGTGTATACTTTCAAAATTTTGTCACATTAAGTTTAATTATTAATTAAAAAAACTCTTTGTTCGAATAAAAAGGCGTTTAAAAATATCCAAATAGCTATTTATGTTCTAACGCTTTGGAACTTGGCGATTCAGAACATTTATCTAGCGAACTTTACCTAAACTATAACGATAATGGAAATCAGTAAAGCTAAGACAAAAGTCGTGGATAGAAGTTTGAAACCTCTCTAATGAAGAATAAAAGGTCGACAATTAAATTTCTAAGACAAGATACTTTTGGCAGTCTTAGAAGAGGACGGTAGCTTGACAACGATCGTTTTAGCCGAAGACTTCAATGTGGGCATTTCCACTAACTTTCGTCCTTTCAAGAACCTTGGAATCAGTAATTAGAATCGAGAGTGAACATCTCAGAAACAATCATTTTAAGATGTTTTTAAATAATCTGCAATATCATCTATCAAGCTGCCAAAGATTAAAAAAAATATATCAACGATTTAAAATACCTTTCAAAGTGATGTTAGTTTATTGAATTATTCTCGGTTAGTGTCTGGACCAAGTGGCTACTTTCAATAAATTCGTTATTAAATTAAAACTGTTTAATAAAGAACATCGCTTTAAAAGGTATTGAACCGTTCATAATTTGACTTCGACGGCTTAAGATGTTTTTTTTTTAACGAACGCCGATATAAATATTCAACGACCCAATAGAAAATCCATTTTTTTAAAGAGAACAAACTCAGCCTTCAACTATTAAAATAAGTCATACCACTTCCAGAAGCGGTCAAAGTGCGGAATCAGTCTTTTCTTTCAAGGCACAAATTGCCATACCGCTGTAATATTGCATTTTTCGGTTTTCCTTTTATACTGATACTGATGTAGCTTATGTCCATAGTTCTTTTGAAATACTCATTTCAAGAGTCTATCATCAGTATCAGTATGAAAGAAAACCTAAAAATGCAATATAACAGCGGTATGGTAGATTAAATGGCGAAAGCGTTGGGAAGATTCCCTACTGAGAAGCAAGGCCTTCCATTAATTTTTCATTGCAGTAAAGGCAGTATAAAGTTATTTAATTTTTAAAAATAATCATGCCCGTCTATACGAGTTTCGAATTCTTATAACAGATCGTGCGCTAATGTGTCATAAATAAATGAAATGTTTGTGATGTTTCGGTAAAAGCGTTGTTACCATAATCACACAGGCAAAAATCTATATATATAAATACAAAGGGGGATCAATAAATAAGGTGAATTATATTATTTCTTAAAAATTAAAAAAGCAAAAATAATTTAAACCACAGAATATTAAAATATAACATCGAGAGACTATTTAAGGTGTTCTGTTCTTTTTCCCACGCGCGGCGCGAGATTTATAAATAAACTAAAATGGAAGCTCCCTTGAAGGATTGCACCACGCTTGAACAACGTGCAGTTATTCGTTTCTTGAATGCAGTTAAAAATATCTATGGTGAGTCTTGTTTGTCTCAAAAAACATTTATAAATGGGTTAACGAGTTCAAGAATGGACGAATTACATGTTCCTCAGGTCTCAACGTTCGGCCGGTAAAGTTTTGTTAACAATTTTTTGGGATGTTGATTGACCAATCTGTCTTTATTTTTTTATCCTCAAGGCAACGTAGGGCAAAGGCAAATATACTATTCCTTTAACTTCCAATTACCGAGGGAACCAATTAATATTGATTTTATTCAACTTATCGAGTATTTTTCAAGGGACCGGGGAAAAAATGTTCACTAGATAAAACTGTGATTTTTTGATGTAGAAAATTAGGAAAGACAAAATTCAGTATGACACGGCACACAGGGACCGGGAATAAATGTTCACTTTATCGAGAGATTCAAATTTACGAGTTTCAAATTATCAAAATATATCTTATTTTTTATAAGTTTATAGAGAATTGTTTTAACAAATGTTCGTTAGACAAACCTTTACTCGGGTAAAACCCGGGCGAAGCCGGGTACATCAGCTAGTACTTTATAAAAAAAATGTTTAAATATAAAGTCGATAAACAAATATTTAATAACATAATAAAATACAGTTTATTTCCTAAAAAATAACAATTTTAATAAAAAAACTGGCAGCGGTGGGATTCGAACCCACGCCTCTTTGAGACTGGTGCCTAAAACCAGCGCCTTAGACCACTCGGCCACGCTACCACATAGATATATGTCTCTGGTAAATTCTTAATAAATAGGGTATAAAATATCTTTTCAACATGGGGCAATCAATAATAAGTTATTTAATATGTTACTAGAAATACACGTGTATTTATTTTTTCTCTAATAAAAATTAATTGTTGCCAAAAAATAATAATAAATTTCTCTAACTCCAAAGCATACAAAGATATTCCTTCATATATTTATTTATAAGCTGTAAAAGACGTATATGTGCATACAATTTATATGTTATTTCTTTGAAATGAAGATTAAAACTACACGAACCAGAAACCCCAGTCAACCAAAATACTATGGATCAAACTTAAAAAGTGTACCTATTGTAGTGTTAATAATTATTTTAAAAAAATTCTCCATTGTGTATTTAAAAGACATTCTTTCGAGGCAGGCTCTTCACCAAGTCTATATATAGTGAAGAGTTTGTGTTTTTGCTAAAAATATTAAACTTCCTTAAGTTTTGTCCATGAACGTATTATAGGTATACGTCTGTGCGAAGCTGAGAACGTACATTATTTACTTCATATTATATCTCAAGTGTGGTCCATTTTATTCTAACAATTTGTGTATTTGTAACCTTTCATATTTATAAATAAGGGATAGTCACAATACTTCGTGTTTTAATATTTAATTAAATTACAAAGTTAACGATAATATATAAATAAAAAATTCAATATGGATCATTCGGCCAACTTTCATCCTTTCATTAAATTCGGGTTAAGTAATTGTAATTGATAGTGAACATTTAAGAAACAATTATTTCAAGATGTTTTTGAAATAATCCGCATTATTAGATATCAAACGGACAAAGAAATATCAACGATTTAAATTACCTTTTAAAGCGATGATTGATAATTGAATTATGCTTGGTTAGTGTTCAGACCAAGTGCCTGAATTCAATAAATTCTTCAGTGAACTGAAGCTGTTCAAAAAAGAAACATCATTTTAAAATATATTGAACCGGTCATAATTCGACTTTGACGACTTAAGATGTTTGTTGAAGAGCGCAGAAATAAATATTCAAAGACCCAATATAAAATCTATTTTTCTTTCTAAAGAACAAACTCAGCCTTCAACTCCTAAAATGAATAATATAACTTCCAGAAGAGGTCAAAGTGTGGAATCATTATTTTCTTTAAAGGCTCAAATACCATACCATCTACCATACCGTATTGCAAAAAGGATGTAATTAACTTGCATGACAATCTTGTCAAACCAATTTAAAACCTAAAAATACTAGGATTGACTTTTAAGAATCACCGTAAAAAGAACAAATTAGATTTTATGCCTCACAGTGTTATTGCAAAAACAACTAGAGCTAGTAGATATCTTCTTGGTTTACCAATGAAATCGTGGATATTGGATAGTAGGCGATAATTAACATTATATACGAACTTTTAAGAAGCCCAATAACTTATGGTTCAACAATCTGGTACTCATATATAAACACGAGATCTAAAAACAAATTGGATTCACTACAGTATAAAATTCTTAAACACTGTATATATGTTTATAATACAACATCTTCAAATTGTACACATGTTCTCGCAAGAATACCTGATATTACGGATTTCATTTTGTCAAACATACTTAACATTACTTACAGTCGAAATAGATTATAAAAGAGATGATCCAGAAAAATTGATGATAATATCTAACTTTCGAAATAAAAAAATTGAAAAATACTACCAGATTCAAATGCTAATTTCGAAGAATATTTTGAAAACTCAAGATTACCCAAATTTATCCAACCAAATTTTTATAATATACAATTCTTTACGGGGCATGGAGACTTTAACACATACTTATACATAATTAGCAGGATTGATTCTTCAATCTGCTTATGTGACCATATCACAACCCTGAGCATATTTTAATCCGGTGCCCACTTGTTGCAGATTTGAGAGTACAATGTCAAATGAACAGTTCTAGTTTAAGCCAAATGGTTTCCAGTAAAGTATAATATAGAAAATTTAACAAATTCTGTAGACTCTATCTCAAATGCCGTGGACTTGAAGTATATTAAGAATTGAAATTTCTAGTTTTAATTAGTATAGTTTTTTTTTTTATTGCTGTTATTTTATTTTTTATTTTTTTATATGAAATATTCTATATATATTTGTGCCGCTGGTTTAGTGGTTAGAATTCTAAAAATATATTAGACTTTTGATAATATGTGTGTAAATAACCTTTATTTCTTGTATAATTTATTGCTCTAATATGTAAATTTAAATAACTTTCACTCTCTCTCTCCCTCTCTAAAACTATAAATAATTTGTATATATATGTCATAATTTGTATTAATTGTATGCTCCCCGATCCACTATGCATGTACAAATGTATGATTTTCAAAGATTTAATAAAAGAATAAGGTAACTGGAGGAAAGAAAGTAACAAAAGACATAGGAAATAGGCCTAAAGCTGGCACGACTATTCTGGGCACCCCTGTGTCAATATTGCAGGGGCAGAGACCGGACGTCTCTAGTGACCGCAGAAGTTATATTAGTCGCGAAGCACTCAATACTTCCTGACAAAGCAGGACGTATCTGGTATCCACAGAAGT
Source organism: Cordylochernes scorpioides (assembly GCA_030710605.1). Classification (NCBI taxonomy): domain Eukaryota; kingdom Metazoa; phylum Arthropoda; class Arachnida; order Pseudoscorpiones; family Chernetidae; genus Cordylochernes; species Cordylochernes scorpioides. Next base: position 37,743,044 of record CP092876.1, read on the forward strand.
TATATTAGTATAGAGACACCCCATACTTCCGACCCAAGACCGGACGTATTTTGATAACGCGGAAGTAAATAAAATCGAAATAGCAACCGACACTTCCTATCAGGCAGGCCATATCTTTCACCAAAGAGAACCGCGGGCCAATCAGAAGACAGCACCTTAAGTAGGTCAACCAATAGGAAAAGATCATGTGACATCTCTCGACCAATCAGAGAGAAACTGAGTCTTGGTGTTAAATCGAAAAACAAGAATTGTCAGTGGCTCCTTCGCTTCCAACAAGGTAACAACTACTCTAGAGATCTCTCTCTCTCCGCTCATTTCATCTAAATCCAATCATCGCCATGTGATCAACTAATTAATAAGTCAAATCGCTCAGCTCTTCTCAAGCTTTCTTCCCTCCAACCCAGTTGCCTTTTATTTTCAAACCCAATCACGTGTCCTGATTATTCCTAACTGTATGCTTAAACTTCCACTCAAACGACTGCGTTTCAACCAATCCTCACCATTAAAATCGAACAACAAGAAATTCCGCAACGATATTGTCACATATATTTAAAAACTATGTACATAAAATAGATTAAACATGTACATGCAAATATCCACATAGGATATAGCGTGTGTTTTGTAATAAATAAATAAATAAAAGTATAAAAGGAAAACCTAAAAAGCCAATATAACAGCCATATGGTATATTAAACTGGCGAAACCGCTCGGTGGGTACACCACTGATGAGTCAGGACCTCACATTAATTTTTCATTGCAGTAAAAGGCAGTAGAAAATTGTTTATTTTTATAAAAGGAATAATACGCGTCTACAATAGTTTCGAATTCTCAAAACAGATAGCGCGATTATGTATCATAAATTATTGAAATGTTTTTGATGTTTCGGCAACAGCGTTGTTACCAAAATCACGAAAAACTCTATAAAAACATTTCCAGTATAAAGTCGATAAACTTATATTTAAAAATATAAGAAAGTACAGAAATATTTCCTAAAAAATAACATTTTTATTTTTTTTTAAATGTCAGAGGTGGGATTCGAACCCACGCCTCTTTGAGACTGGTGCCTAAAACAAGCGCCTTAGAACACTCGGCCAAACTACCACAAAGATTTATGTCTCTGATAAATTCCGAATAAAAATATTATTGAATATCTTGATGTGAAATTACTGTTGATCATATTGGCGATGGATTAATTAGCTTTCTATCAACGCTTGCTTGAGAGTACAATGCCAAAGTTGTAAACGCTGTTTTCTCAATATTAAGAATTAATTAATTTTTCTTATGTCGAGAATCAATTATCTGCTGGAAATTAATTTAACTGATAGTATTATTCTCTTTTTATATATGACTTTGAATCCATTTTTTTTCAACAATGGGGCTAGTTTTAAATCTTTGTGAGCTTGTACTAATATTTGTTTCAAATCGAACCCTATTAAATTCTATAAGCATATGTTGTTTCCTATATAAACAATTAGCTCTGTTGGAATATTAACTCAACTCTTAAATTTTTGATGTTTCAGAATCCTTTTTCCACACATGCAGATTGTTCAAAAGAGTTTCGTCTTCTGTGTGATTTGAAAACAATCAAATAATATTTGCATTTTGCTCATGTTGCAAATGTCTCAATGTTGCCTGTTAAGCTGAGAGATTTGAGATGACTCAGTCTCGAATCTGGATATATTTGAGTGATTATTCCTATTTAAAGTTTTGTATTCGCAAACTTCATTTAGACCTTAGTTCAAAACCGAGATTCTACCATTTATTATTGATGTACTTTCAGTATGAAGGGAATTACACTCGGGGAAATTCTCAGTCGAAGCTAGGTTATTTGTCTAGTAGGGGATATATGGCTGTGGTACAATGGCGAGTTGGACAGAAGATTAATGTAGCGTGGGTGGGGAAATCTTTCCAACTTTCCAACTTCTGGTGGAATCAATGTGCTCCAGATGTTTCTTATTCACTCTACCAACAATTTATATTTCTTCTAACTGATGACCTTTTATGAGACAACATTTTATTGGGATGGTGTATACATTTTGAATATTTGTCACATTATGTTTAATTATTAATTTTAAAACCCTATATATTTGTATAAAAAGGGGTAAAAAAATATATCCAAATAACCATGTTATTTTCTGACGCTTTAAAACGTTGCGATTCAATACAAAAATTAAGCGATCTTTACCTAAAATAAAACCAAGGAGAAATCAGTAAAGCTAATACAAAAGTCGTGGATAGAAGTTGGAAACCTCTCAGATGAAGGATGAAAAGTTCAACAATCAAATTTCGACTACAAAGTACATTTGCCAGTCTTAGAAGAGGACAATAGCTTGACAAAGTTCGTTTCAGCCGAAGAATTCAATGTGGACATTTCGACAAACATTCGTCCTTTCAAGAACATCGGAATTATAATTGTAATTGATAGTGAAAATTTCAGAAACAATCAATTCAAGATGTTTTAAAAATAATCCGCAATATTATTTATCAAGCTTCCAAGGAATAAATATCAACGATTCAAATTACCTTTTAAAGTGATATTTGTCTATTCAATTGAGCTCGGCTAGTATTCGGACCAAGTGCCTGCTTTTAATAAATTCGTCAGTATACTGAACCAGTTCAATAAAAATATTTCTCTTTAAAAGATATTTAACCGTTCATTATTTTACTTCGGCGGCTTAAGATGTTTGTTGAACAAACGCCAAAATGAATATATAATGACCCAATATAAAATCCTTTTTTTTGTTTTTTTGTAAAGAACAAATTTAGTCTTCAACAACTAAAATAAGTGATACTACTCCCAGAAGAGGTAAAAGTATGGAATCAGTCTCTTTTTTTTTTGAGGCATTAATACGAATATTTAAAAATATAAGAAAGTACAGTAGTATTTGCTAAAAAAATAATATTTTTGATAAAAAAAAAAAAAAAACTGGCAGCGGTGGGATTCGAACCCACGCCTCTTTGAGACTGGTGCCTAAAACCAGCGCCTTAGACCACTCGGCCACGCTACCACAAAATGTTGTGTCTTTTATAAATTCTAAAGAAATATTTTATGGAATATCTTTTCACCATAATACTATAACCAAAAAATAATACATGGGGCCACTTAATAATATGTTAACAGAAAAATATTTATACTTTTTTCTATAGTAAAATTTTATTTTTGCCAAAAATTAATATATATATAAATAAATTCCTCAACGCTCCAAAGCACACAAAGCTATTCCTGCATATATTCATATTTATTATAAGTTGTGAAAGACGTATATGTCCAGATAACTTATGATATTTCTTTGAGATTTAAGATTAAAACTGCACGAACCAGAAACCCGAGTCAACTAAAATACTATGAATTAAAACTTCAAAGTGTACCTGTTGTAGTGTTAATAATTTTTCGAAATAATTTCCCCATTGTGTATTTAAAAGGCATATTGTTGCACCAGGTTTCGGTTTGGCAGATTCTTCAGTTTTGATTCTCTCCTCAGATTCTTCTGCATCTTTCCAAAACGTGTCTCAACCATCCTACAAGGTTAAAGCAGTGAATAATAAGACAACTATATTTTTGGAACACCTAGAATATATCTTTAATTTTAACACATCAAAGTTTAAAGCAGGTTGGGTATACAGTGTATCAAAATGCAAATTATTTAATAGTACATAATATTTCATAATAATATTCTGTTTTATAAAAATAAATGAATATAAAATTCAAATTTTAAATATATTTAAAATAATATTATAAAAACTTTTTAAATAGGTGCATTAACCATGATGCAACACTTCCCCCTCTCCAGAGGTCGTCGCGTTCTCGTGAGTGACCTCATCAATTCTTTCAAAAAAGGGGTTTGAATCTCGAGACATGGAAAATCAACGGGTCTTGGCCAGTATTATCTTTCGGTTCTACTGTATTAAGTATTTCACGTTAGACAACTTCTTTAATATTTGATAAGGGCCAAAATATTTTCTCATTAGTTTTTCACATTTTCCGATTTTCCTGACTTGTGTCCAAACTGTGACTAAATGTCCCGGTTCATAGATTTTCTCATTGTGGTTTTTTTTTCATAATTTATTTTTTTTCTTTCCTGAGTTTTCTCTGTGTTGTTAATGACTACCTGTCTGGTCCTTGCTATTTTATCTAAGTAATTTCCTATATATTCGTTGTAATCGTCCATGTTACTGTCCATTGGGATATTCTCGTCGTCTAAGAGGGACATGGGTTCCCTCCCAAACAACAGGAAAATTGGAGAGTAGCCTGTGGTTTCTTGAATCATGGTATTGTACGCGTGGGTGATGAAAGGGAGGATTTCGTCCTAAGTTCTTCTAGTCTGTATTTACATACATGCTAATCATGTTGATTAGAGTTCTATTTAGCCATTCCGTTAGTCCGTTATTCTGGGGATGATAGCTTCGTCGTGAAGCAGTCTTTAACTTTGCATATTTTCATAACCTCCTTCATCAAATTTCTAGTGAATTGTGAACTTCTGTCGCTAATAAAAAACCTTGGAGCCCCGTGACGTAAAATATTTGTTCGATTAAAAATGTAGCTTTACTGTTTTTCTTGATACTGCCTTTGTTTCAATATACTTTGTATAATAATCTGTCAACACAATTATCAATTTCCTTCTTCTTTTAGTTGATGGCAAGGGGCCAACTAAGTCAATCTCGATTCTTTTAAAAGGATAGTTAGCTGGTGGAATAGGTTGCAAAAGTCCAGAAGGCGACTGATTTGAACCTTCCTGACTTTGGCAAAAATGGCACGTCTTTACGAATTCTGAAACATCTTTTAGCATGGAAGGCCAATTATATTTATTCTTCAAACGGTATGTTGTTCTGGCGACGCCCAGATTGGCATTCAGCATATGGTTGTGGAATTCACTCATGATTTCTTTCCTTCTCTTCTTCGGCACTACCAGCAAGCATCCTCTGCCTTAAGGGTTTGGGTTCTTCTTATATAGACACATATATTCCTCTTTAAATTTCTGTCTAATTGCTCTTATGCACCTTTAAGGCTTTTCTTAACATTTTCTATAAATTCATCCTCTTCGTTTATTATCTGATTCAAAAATAGTCGTTCATAATCTTCGACCCAATCCGTTATAGGTAGGGGTCCTCTAGATAAGCCATCAGCATCCAAATGTTTTTTACCCGATTTATGTATCAAATCAAAATCGTATTCCTGAATTTTCAGTGCCCATCTTACAAGTCTACCTGTTGGATCTTTAAGAATTTTCAGCCAGCACTATGCGTGATGGTCTGTTATTATCTTGAAGTGTCTTCCACATAGGTAGGGTCGTAATTTTGATATCGCCCACACCACAGCCAAACATTCCTTTTCGGGGGTTGAATAATTTTGCTCATATTTACTTAGAGTTCGACTCAAATATGATATCACTTTCTCTTCCCCACCGATAATTTGGACTAGTGTTGCACCTAAGTCTATGTTAGAGGCCTCTGTGTAAATGTAGATGGTGCATTTGGATTAAAGTGACCCAAAATTGGCGGATTTATTAGAGCTTTTTTAACGTTTTGAAATGTTTCTCCTTGATTTTCTGTCCAGGTAAATTGCACTTTTTTTTTCTGATGAGTCTTGTCAATGGGTCAGCAATTAATGAGGAATATTCAATGAATTTTCTATAAAAGGAACACATTCCTAGGAATGATTGCACTTCTTTGACCTTCTTGGGCTGAGGTAAATCCCTAACAGCTTTGATATCATATTCGGCCGGTTTTATACCTTGTTGGTTGGTTATATGACCAAGGATCTCAAGTTGTTTAAAAGCAAATCTGCATTTCTTGTCTTTCAGTTTCAAATTAGATTCACTAAAACATTTCAAGACAAGTTCAAGTCTTTTAAGGTGGGTTGGAAAGTCTAAGCTGTATATAATAACGTCGTCCAAATACCAAAAGCAAATCTGCCATCTTAGATTTCCAAGCACATTGTCCATATTCCTTAGAAAATAGCAGGGGCGTTGCAAAGTACAAATGGAATGACGTTGAATTCATATAATCCGTGTATGGTAGTGAAAGCTGTCTTCTCCGTGTCTTCCTCTTCAATTTCGACTTGCCAATATCCTGATCTGAGGTCTATTGCTGAGAAGTACTTCGATCCTTGGAGAGTATCCATTACGTCATCAATTCTTGGGATTGGATAAACATCCTTCACTGTTACCTCATTCAATTTTCTATAGTCTACACAAAATATGAACTTACCATCTCTCTTCTTGACCAGTATTACGGGGAAAGACCAGTGACTTTAAGATGGTCTAATTATGCCTTCTTTGAGCATTTCATCAATTTGATCTTTTATAATATCCCGCTCTTTGGCGCTTACCCTATATGGTTTGTGATTTATCGGCTTTGCATCTTCTGTGTCGATCTGGTGTTTTGCTAAATTGGTCCTGCCTAACCAAGGCGAAAACAAATCAGTATATTTAATCAAAATTTGTTTTTATCCATCTTGTTCTTTGGGTGATAAATTTTGTTTATCTGAAATTGGATTTCATCATTTTCAATTTGCTCTAACTTCTCTATGAAATTTACCTCTGCAGGAAGGCTTCCATAAGCCAATGTTTAGTCTTTCATTATTTTTAAAGGTCGAGGATAAGGGTTCGTTATCCAGATATGAGTTTTCCTATCCGTGACAATAGGCAAAATTCTTGCCAATCGAAGGCCATTTATTTGAGTCATTCTGTTGTTCTCTTCGATGACATATTCGCCATCCTCTGCTTCTATTGAGGCCTTAATCAATCTAATAGACAGTTCAGGTATAACAGTATCTTCAACGCTCTTTATTTTTTTTCAGTTTATAATTGCTTAAGTCATGATTATTCGTCAGATTATATTTTATTATTTATTGTTTACGATCAATTTTCGCATTTTTTTTTTAGTACATCTCGTCCAAGAATAAGAATTCGTAGGTGCGTGTTCATAACTAAAAAATGGTGTGATAATTCAGTCACGTCAATTTTTAAATCCAAAATAGTGTTACCTACCATATATATAAATTTTTTCCATCGGGTCCAGAACACGTTTTCGTGAGACTATTTATTTCACGGACTGCAAAAAGTGCTGTTCTTAGGTCGACCACTAAAAGATCGGGGCCTGTACCAATCAAAGCTTCGCATAAACCTATCTCGTCCACATTAATATTAATTTTGTACCTAGGGTCCAACTTTCTAATTCCATTTAAGGTCGACTAGCTTTGATTGGAGGAATCAGGCGCGACACTTAGTTTAAATCTTCCAACACGGACACAAACTTGACCCTAAAATAACGCACAATGTGTCCTGGTCTATTGCACTTGAAGCATATAGGTCTTCCGTCCTCCGTCTTACCTTTGTTTGTAACTGGACTATTATTGTAGAATTTATTTTGGTGGGTCTGTTTCTGCCTGAAACTTGGCTTTGCGTCGGCAGGTCGTCTAGGGCAGAGACTTGGGGTGAAGGGTTGGCATGGTATTGTCTGGGAGCAGGAGCCTGGGGTTTGGAGGTGTTTTGGTATGGTCTTCTGAACAAGGGATCTTTATTACATTGCTCTTAATGATGGGGACGAGGAGAGCGTAGTCCATTATGTTGAGCCTTTGATTTTTCTAAACGTTCTTGATAATTATTTTCAAACAAATCCATATTTTTACCCAATTCTAGAAGTTCGTTGGTATTCTTAAGAGGGTTTAGGTAGAGGGCAAAAGAGTATTCTTTCTTCAACCCTCCAATAACCCAATGAATTTTAGTCTCTTCTTCTATTTGGGAGTCGACCTTGTTGCACAGTACAAGGAAATCCTCTACAAACCTGATTGCAGGTTCATTCCACTGTTGCATTCTGTTAAGCCACATTTTCATTTATTTTTTGTTGGCGTCTGAGGCAAAATCCTGAATTAGACGGATCTCGAAATTTTCCAAGCTAGTTAAACTTATCTTGTGTAGGTCCAGCCAGGTTTTGGGTATTCAGTGTATCGAAATAAAAATGATTTTATAGTACATAGTATTTCATAATAATATTATGTTTATAAAAATAAATAAATATAAAATTTAAATTTGAAATATATGGAAAATAATTTTATAAATATTTTAAAAATAGGCGCATTAACCATGATGCAACAATATTCTTTCGAGGCAGGCTCTTCACCAAGTCTATTTATAATGGAAAGTGGTTTTGCCAAAAAGATGTAACTTCCCTAAGTTTTTTTTCCATGGGTGTAGTCTAGGTATACGTCTGTGTGAAGCTGAAAACGTACATATTTACATACATATATATCATAGGGTCTCGGTGGAAGGATGGTCTGAACCGTTGGTTTTAACCGCTACGACCTGGGTTCGATTCCTGCATTGGGCACCTTTTCCAAATTAAAAAATGCTCCAATGGTCCCCGATTCTTGCCAAAGTCCAACCCAACCAGCGAGAGCAAGTATAACCAACGGGGTTCTTGCACATTTGTAAGTGCAAAGTCGAACTGCTTTTCATATGTGCAGACGTGGTGCACTTACAGTAAAAGCAGGCGCCTACTTCTACCCACCATGATTATCATGTCCTGTACCACGTGTACTAGAGAAATTAATAAAAAAAAAACTTGTTATTATTTTTCATATGTGGGCTATTTTATTTTAAAAAATATTGTATTGTGAAAAAATAGTGCAAATGTGACATTGTACTGGGATAGGGTTCATTAATTAAGAAAAGTCATCTCCTTATCGTGCAACTGAAAGTTGACGGATTGCGCCATCTATCGGAATAAATATCAACTATTCTGTTGGCCAACAGCCCGAAACGCTTACGTGGTTAGCTTTTCTTGATTAATCAAGAATGTGTATTTGGTCAATTCTGGAATAAATAAAAATCAACGAGAATAGTTGATATTTATTCCGATAGATGGCGCATGTCATCATCAACTTTCAGTTTCACGATAAGGAGATGCCTATTTCTTAATTTGTGTATTGTACGTGAGTTTTTTGATGAAAAATTCACATTTTAAGATTTACACTTCTTTTTGGAACACTTTTCCACAATACCATGATTACATTTCATATAATCACAATTACGAATAAGCATTATTACATTTTATATAATTATAATCACAAATAAACCAAGATTAAATTTTCTATAATTTCAATTAAAAGTAATTGATGAGGTGCAATTTGTATTGTATATATTTAATGAGAAAAATATAATTATTTTAATAACTGTATTTTATGATGAAGGGATATTTTTCTAAGAAATGATAGTGACACAGTTTATAAATCTTTTTTTTTCCTCAGAATGGAGAATTTAAAAATATACTGAAAATAATTTTAAAATAATATTTTCTATCACGAATTATTATACATTTTTTATATTACCAAATAGTAAATTTAAACTTTATAAAATCAATCTTCCTCCTGAAAATCCAGTGTAAAATAGTTGATGAGATATTACTGATGATTATATTAGCGATGAATCAATCAGCTTTCTATCAACGCTTGCTTCAGATCGTAATGGTAAAGTAGGAAACGTTGTTTCTCATTATTAAGAATTAATTATTTTTTACTTATGTCGAGATTCAATTATCTGGTGGTAATTAATTTGACTGATATTTTTTATTTCTTTTATATATTATTTTAATTCTGAATTTTTTTAACAATGGAGCTGGGTTTAAATCTTTGTGAGCTTGTACCAATTATTATTTTATATAAGCATATGTTGTTTTCTATATACCCAATTAATTCAGTTGGAATATTAGGCCAACCCTTTTAGATATTGATGTTTCAGAAGCCCTTTTTAACATGCAAATTATTCAAAATATTATCTTCTACTGTTTGATTTTAAAACAATCAAAGAATTTATACATTAGGATTATATTACAAATGTCTCAATCTTTCCAGAGTAATCTTGTCAGTAATCCTGAGAGACATTAGATAACCTAGTCTCGAATATGAATATATTGGATTGTTTCTTCCTATTTAACCCTTAAGTACTCGCGCGGGGTCTGATAGACCCCAGACAAACTTATTTTATTAAATATCTAGAATTCTATAAAACATTTGGAGATCAAAACTTTAGTAGCCTAATTTTATATGACAATGAATATGCAAACCTATATTAACTTAATCTTGTTGCCCTATAATAGACAATACAATGGAGTTGGGGTCCACTGGACCCCGCGCGAGTGTAATAACGTAACTTTAATTTTCAAGTATGGCGAAATAGGTAAGCTAGCTTATAGCTCGGCAACACTTTATATCCTTTATCTATGACTTTGACTTAGTTTTTTATGAACAATAAATAAAATTAAAACGGAAAATCCCCCAAATTTTTGCTAAAAAAGCTACGTTCAACTCACTCTGCCATTTTTGGATTCAAGAAAAAAAGAGTACGCTGGTTTCATATGTACCAAAAAGTCCAAATCAGTTATTTTAATTTCAATAATGGACTCCACAAAACAAATATATTCTGATTCTGGTGGAAAATCTGATTCAGAGATAAAATAAATGTAATAAAATGAACCAGGTGTTGATGTAGTTGATCAATTGTGTGAAATTACACAGTAAGTAGGAGGACAGGGAGATGGCCATTGTGCCTCATTTTTGATCTCATCAATGTTTCAACAAAAGTTATAAATAAAAGGAACAAAATTTTGAAAATATTAAAATAAAGATCGTTGAAGGGATTGCATTTGGGATAATTGACCCAAACCTATAAAAACGGAAAAATAAATGTTTTCTGGCAGAAGAAATCAAAAATAGTATTTTTACACACGTTTCTACAGATAAGCCACAATAAGTAAAGTTTTAAAATGCTATAATTAATTGACAGATATAAAGTACTTGTTTCTTTAGGAAGAAAATCGGCCAGGGTCACATCAGCGAAACGGAAGTGTTGCCAATATTGTGATCGCTCCAAAGACCGAAAATCCAAAATTATATGTGCTAAATGCGCTAAACACATTTATACTGGAAACTCAACAACACTTTTCAAGAAGTGTGCACAAGAATAATTTATATTTTCATTTATAATTTAAAGTAAATTGTTTTATATATCGATAGTTTAGATTTTTTGCCATATTACCAATTTTATAAAATAAAAATAATTAATAATGTAGGTTTTCATGATAAATTGATAAATTTGTAAACTAGAGACTGTATTCTTTTGGCTGCAAGCAAAAATTAATCTATATTTTATTTTTCAAGGATTTTATTCATTGTAGAATATTGGGGTCTGCGAGACCCCGCGAGAGTACTAACGTCAGTAAAATTGGCGCGAGTAACTAAGGGTTAAGGTTTTTATTCGCAAGCCTTTATTAAGACCTTAATCTCACACCGAGATTATGTATCCATTATATAAGAAACAAGGGTAAAGTCAGATACAATGATTGATAGATTCAATCCTGTAGCCTATGCTACATATTTCGATTCGAATACAAATTTCGACCATTGAATTCTGTGAATTGAATTGAAAAAAAAAATGAGAAAAAGCTTGAATATTATAAAGGTGAAATATATATGAATTACATACAATATCTCTCTGTTAGCGATGCACGATTTCAACACGGTGTTATGAGTTGAGGATTGATTTTTGGAGCAATTATCCATTTTCTTATGAGAAAGAAATCCAAAATTCCAGGTGCTTATCTCGAATATATTCATAGGAACAAGCCAAACTCTGTTAAAACGAATATTTTATACGAATGCAAAAAGGGCGAAATTGGCTAAGCGCACGCATCAACACTTCCCGCGATATCGATTTAATAACACCTTAGAGTTACACGCGTAACAAACTATCAAAGCTCAATATAAAGGTTAATTTGTCTCTTTTCAATATAAATAAGTGAACTCTTTTAATATGAATGTTTGATTGTGTGTTTACTTTTGTATTAATATTTATTAGGATATGTTTCTATTTTTTACTTCAAAAACACTTTTAAAACAATAACTGAATATTTTACAAATTTATTTATATCATTTCTAATTTATAGATAGTGTAGGATATAGGATATATAGTGTAGGTATATTTTATTCCTATTATTGTGCGTTTATGCAAAATAATTGGGAAAGCTTGGCTCATCAGTGATGAACCCTCCCAGCGGTTTCGTCAATTTATTCTTCCAGACCGCCTATTAGAGCTTTACTATTATTGTGGAAAATTCCGCTTATATATGCTACACTGGAAGTTTTGTTTTATGTTTAAAAGAAACATTTCCGAATTAATGATTTAATTTCTTATATATTATTTCCTAGATGTTGACTTGCGTTGTTGCCTTGTGTTTTATTCACTCTATCATTAATATAAATAAATAGAAAAATATGTAAAATGTGTTAGACTTCTGAACGACCCAGGTTATCCTTGCTTCTTCCTGAACGATAGTTTGCCCCAAGAAAAAATTTATTTGACAAATATTTGCTAATTTTATTATATTAATGTGATGTCTTTTGATAACATGACTGAATATTAACAAATACTAAACCTTTGTGTAAAAATGAAGAAGTAAACATAAACTATTAAAAGAATTGTTTTAATTCATTTTTTAAATGAAAAAATGAGCCTCTTTCAAACATTAAAATCATATTCCCTTAAAATAGTAATATATAAACTCCGCCTTACCGCTTAAGTCATATTTTGTAGACTGGCTGTTATTGAAGCCGACCCTGTACTGATTCGGCCCATCGCCGGAAAAAAGGGGAATATACAAGGTATGTCCCATAAGTTCCCGGACTGGGTCCATAAAAAAAAAATAAATGAAAAATGTAAATAAATTTGACTGTTTATTATAGAAAAAATATCTGGCAACACGGTGGTACCAATATATAGGCGGTACGTGCGCGTGAGCCAAGGTCATTCTAATTTATTTAATGGTCACACCTAGCGCTGCGCCGATTTTACGATGGAACAAAAATTGAAGCAGAGGATTTGCATAGAATTTTGTGTGAAACTTCAAATATCAGCAACCGAAACTTTTGAAATGCTTACTAAAGCAATCCCCAATGACGCCTCAAAGAGAACAACTGTTTTTGAATGGCATTCTAGATTTAAAGCTGGCAGAATTTCCATTGAAGATGATCCTCGTCAAGGACGCCCAAAAGGACTGATGAAAATGTGCAAAGAATCACCGATTTGATAAAGGAAAATACTCGAACCACTTTGCTGGAGCTAGTGCAAGACACAGACATCTATAAAACAACGATTGGAAGGATCGTAACTGAAGATTTGAAGCTTAAAAAGACTCCTGCAAAATTCAACCCAAGTTTCCTCACTAATGAGCAAAAACTGTTTCGGCTTGCAACTTGTGAGGACATGTTGGAAATGACAAGAACGCATCCGGAATGGAAAGACAAGATAATCACAGGCGACGAGACATGGGTCTATGACTATGACCTGAAACCAAGCGTCAATCTGCCGAGTGGAGAGGTCAGAGTGAGCCTAGACCCCAAAAATCCAGGATAGTGAAATCCAGAAACAAGGTGTTGCTGGTCGCCTTTTTGGATAACAAGGGCATTGTTCATCACGAGTATCTTCCTGCAGGTTAACAGTTATTAAGGAAATGTATTTAGGCATTCTTCGCCAAAAAAGGCCAGAAAATGGACTAATGGTGACTGGATCCTACACTATGACAATGCCCGCCCTCACACAGCGCACTTGGTGACGAGGTTTTGGCGAAAAACGGGACACAAATCCTACCTCAACCACCCTATTCCCCAGACATCGCACCAAATGACTTTTTCCTGTTCTCTCAAATTAAAGCAGTTCTAAAAGGAAGACATTTTGACACCAGGGATGACATAATAGAAAAATCGCTGTTGGCATTGAAGAGCATTCCAAAACTGTTTCGACAATTGGGAGAAACGATGGCGCTGGTGCGTTGAAGCAAGAGGGGATTACTTAGAAAAGATTGAATAATTTTTAAAAAAATATCTTACCTTTTTTTCATGGACCCAGTTCGGGAACATATGGGACATACCTTGTAGTTTGAATGTTGTTTAATTTGTCAAAGCTGGTGTTGCTACAATTTAAGTCAGCCGATTAAAGACGCTCTATGCAAAGGGATGATTAAGAAAAGGCATTTTTCTTGTGCATTTTAAAAGGAATCGATCGTCTTATTAAACACAATAAAAAGTTGTAAAAAAAATATATAATGTATTAAAATAGACGAGAACAATTTCACTGAAAGAGATTAAAGTATATGGAAAGATTAAAAAAAGAAGAAAGTAATCAGGTTTATTAAAAAGGGTATAAAGTTATAAATAAAGGTGCATACATTGAAAAAATTGATTATAAAAAAAATCATTTTCATCGTACAAAACAAGTATATATAAAATAATATAGGGGAATGTGAGTAAATATTAAAATAGTTTATTTTTAAATCGAGCTGATAATATAAATATTATATATATATAGTCACGACCGTCTTTCCTCATCGGCCTCTGTCACGGATGCGCGCGCACAGGGAGGTCACGTGCTCGCCGGCTCCTTCGAGTCGGATTTGAACCAGCGACCTAAGGATCACCGTTGTAACATCTACAGTCGGGTAAAACACGGGCGTTGCCCAGGTCATTCGGCTAGTAATTTATATATAAGATAATATTATAAGCCAATCTTTCAAAATTCCATGGAAAATATTTATGATGAAAGCTTGTATAAGAGAATAGAAAAGTAAAAAGAAACGAAGAGGTTCAGGAAACAGAGCGTTAGCTAGTACAATAAATATCAAGTAAAGAAACATTGTTCCAGGTTTATTCCACAATAAGAAAGTATTTTAGTAAATTCCAGGAAAATTTAAAAACAAAAGAACTCTTTCATTTACCACCATTAAACTTCTATATTGATATTATTTACATGGTTTTTTTTTTTTTTTTTGTACTGCAATGTATTTTAAATATACATATATATGCATATAAATTATACTATTTATTGATTTCTCTATTTCCAAAACAATTTTAACCTGTTTTGGTTTTGACGCTCTTCGCCTAGAAATCTTGATCCAATATATGCCTTTTTAATTAATTAAATAGATGATTTTTATTTTTCCAATTCTGTTTAACACAATCTCTTATATATAATTCATTGTTATATAGAATTGAAATAATAAATCACAAATATATTTGAATTATTCTATTTTATAATAGATTGTCTTTAGTATACGCTCTCAAAACAAAATTTTTAAAAATCAATATGAACTATTAGCATATCTTTTCAACAGAGAGAAGAAAGAAAAAACTTTATTATAAAATTTCTGTCTTTGTTATTTTCTATAACCTCTATTTATTTTTCCAACTCAGCATATGATGTGTATTTGCCGAAGCCTCTCTGGTTAATTTCTTATTAAAGGTTTATTTAATATTATTTATCTAAAATTAAAAACAAGCCTCTTATATTTTTACCTTTGCTATACAAATATCTCAATATATATATATATATATATATATTATAGAATATATTATATAAACCATTTCAACCCACAAATAAATTAGTATCAAAAAGAATGTAAATCCAAATTTCCAACAAAAGTTAAATATATAAACACAATTTTATTTGTCCATTTACCACTAGATTTCTACAATAGATTGTTGAATTTATTTTCCCTTATTGAAAGGCCTAAGTTTATTTTGACTTTAGGAAGTAATCGCATTTAAAAATTTCCTTCAAATTTGGTTTAGGAAAAAAACTTATTTAAAAATTTGATAAAGGAATAAAGGTTGGAATTTTTTTCTGTGTAGGCGTGTGTTTTTTTTATAGACGCGTCGTTTTAAGGTATTTCTATTGTTGTTCTTTTTTTTTCTGAATATATATATATACATATGCAGGGAGGTATGTAACTATGTAGTGAGATTAACCCATTTTATCATCATTTATTCTTAATGTTATTTATTTTATTTTGTTTAACACCTTTTTCTTATAAATTAAGAAAAGCCAACAACGTACGATAGATAGGGCATGTCATAATTATTATTTCATTTTCCCAATCAAGAGATGCTTTTTTTCTTAAATTCACCACTTGATAAGGTAATTATTGCACTGTTTTTATCTGTATTGTATAGCAGTTATCTGGATTCATATTGAAATTATGAACTATCATAGTGTGATCTTTTTTTTTTTTTTAATGGAAACTATCTCATACTGCTTGTACTACACTGGGAAAAATTTTGGAGGGCCTCACTTATCAGTAATAATACCGCCCAGAAGTTTCTTCAGTTTAGTCTAACATTACCCTATGTTGTTAATATAATCCCTTCGGTATAAATATTAATAAAAGGCAATTCGCTGAGGTAAAAGTTTATTTTATATACTTTAATTAAAAGTTATTTTATATATTGTATATCTGGAATACAAGCTTTCGGGCTCAACAGCCCTTCGACAGGTATAACTACGCTACTGAGGTTTTTCGAATCTAATCCATATATATATATACAACGAAGCAGGAAATATAAGACAGATATGCAAAAAAAACTGATTTACATATTACAGTTTTAAAAATCGGATTATTGGTTAATGCTAATTCTCTATTGAGGTTATGTGATTACAGAAAATAAAAAATTGGGAAGCCGGAGATTATTATTCAGGTAGGAGGTTCCGGAATTATACTATAATATATGTCGGGCAAATCTATGGATCTATTGATTCCTTTGAGTTTTTTAGTGATTATATCTTCGAGTACTAGGCGCTGGTGCTTGCTCTTTATATCCTGATAATGGGCATTATACTCTTGTATACAAAATCAGCTAATACTATCAATCTCAAATATATGTTATAACATATATATTAAACAATTTAAAATGGATTCCGGAGATGAATTTCTTTTTATATTAAAAACGGTCTCAAGATTTCGGGCATCTCTGCCCTTCTTTGGGTTTTGGCACCAAGCGGCGTTTTATTCATTATATAAGTTCTCCTGTAGAAGGGCAGAGATGCCCGAAAGCTTGAGACGGTTTTAAAATAAAAAGAAACTTATTTCTGGAAACCTTTTTAATTGTTTATTCAATGTCCAGGAGATTTGAATCAATTCATATACCATATATTGCAGCATATATATTTATTATATAGTGTCGATATTTTATTTAAAATATAAAAAAAATTCTGTGTCTCAAATCCTATTTATTCTTAAATATGGTATTGTCACCATCAAATATCATCATTGACTTGAAGGTTTACTGCAAAATATTAATGCAGTAAGGACAGTAGAAATTGTTTAATTTTAAAATGAATCATAAGCGTCTATAATAGTTTCGAATTTTCAAATGCAACTTGTAGTAGTTGCATCGGACTCTTGCACAAATAACTCACAAATAGGTCGGAAAACAGCAGTGAATCATAAGCATTAGTAACCTCTACTTATACAGGTAAAAGGGCTATTCATCAGTAATCTTATAATTTTACAAATATTTTACTGTGTTTTTATTATAATTTCATTCGAGACACGGGACAGGAAAATTATGGTCTTAAATGCGTGTAGGTCTTGTATCAGTATTGTCTGTGAGTATAGAATTCGTATGAAACCCATTAACAGAGTCATCAATATAGACTCTGCGCGTGTTTATCGCAAATGCTGTTCCCAAATACCAACCTATCGCCAGAACTAATCTTGAGAGATTAAAGTAAGAACCCAATAAAGAACAAATACATTATGGGGGATTTTTACTTTGTAAAATTAACGCTGCGTGCAATAAATTTGTTACGCTCTCTAGACTTTCTGCTGATTTTTTAATTCTCTTGATTTTTAGTAATCTCCCTAACTTTTATTTTTTTATGATGTTGTATATTGTTTTTGACAATTTATAAATTTATATACTTGAGATAATATTCCTTTTGAAAATGGGTATTTAAAAAGTACAGTGAACAAATTTCACTTAGATGAATATATGAGACGTGTAAAAACGAGCAGCAGTGAGATATAATAGGAAACAAAATGGTATTGGTAGCAGTATAGCAACATTGATTGTCAATGGTGACAACTCGAGCCATAATTTTGTATTATTTGAATCATCGTTAATTAGGTAGGATTGTTAAAGTTTGATAAGAAAATTTACAACAAAAATATATTTGAGAAAAATAGTACAAATGTGATATTGTACTGTGATAAGGTTCATAAATTAGAAAAGAAAAAAGGGCATCTCCTTATCGGGCAACTGAAAGTTTTTTTTTACCTTTTTAGAATTTTATTTCTTTTATTAAAATCAAACAAGCAAGCTTCCAAGAAAAGTGACGGGTTTATCTTTAATCCTAGAGAAAACATGAACTAGTTATGTAAAAGAAATATAAAGGCTTTTATTTTTTACCAAAAGAGTTAAATATTTCCCATAAATTCAAGATATATCCATAAAACGGATACCTTGCTTAAAATTCTTCTTATTTGTTTAATTAATAAACTCATTGTTCATTTTTGTATTACACAGGTTAATAAATCAGCGTTCTCAGTTAATACGTATTTATTCCGATAGATGGAACTCACGATCAAAACGTTCAGTTAGTTTAATAAACATGTAATGCTGTTGTTTTAATACATTTAATTGTGGTCATCTACCTTCTTAACTTTCAAAGAAACCATATCTTTAAAGTTACATAAAAATTGAAATATATATTGACGAATCTATATATATACTATATATATTATGTATATTTAAATAGATATATTATATTTTATTAATACAGTAGAACTTCCTTGTAAAGGACACTTAATTGCAGAGCCAAAGTGTCTTTTAGGGAGAGGTTTCTTCTTACCGGAAAGTTACTAAATTGTTAAAATGGTAATTTTGACAATGAAAACTGTCCTTTGTGGAGAGGTGTCCTCTAGCGGAGTGTTCGCTAAATGAAGGTTCTACTGTGGTTTACTATTATTCATAGATTTAAAAAAAGAAAAGGAATTTTTTTCAGAGAAAAACTAAAGTTTGCCTACAAAAATAGGGTATAATATCAGTGTATTTTATCGTAAAAATTATTGAGAGATGATATTAAAAAAGAAACCTCCATATTTCCTGAATACAAATTCGATAAATTAAGTCAGAGCTATCTGACACAAGAGAGAGAGAAAAATCTATGATAAACAAACAGATTCAGCAGTAATTTATTCTATTGCTGGAGATTCCATATAATTTAATTTTATATTTTAACTTGCATTCTATTGACATAGTTAAATAGGCATTTCATCATTTGGGGATATTATGGATTTAACAACTTATAAAATTTCTTATATGCCTTTATTTATGTGTGTGTTTATGTTAATTAAAATTATGTTGTCCGTTTTATTATTTCGCTGATTACAAATAAACTTATATTCCAAGCGTTATTAAAATGACGCATGCGCAGTTCATTTGCTTCATGGTACCTTTTCTGTAAGTGGTTTCCCGCATTTTCTACGGTGAAGGAGAGGCATCTAATAATAAGGTACACCCTCTGCTTCTGATTAGTCGGCAAGGCGCATGCTCAGCTCGTTTTCTTCATGATCCATTGCGAAAAAATTGTGTTCCACAGATCCGCCGGTCGTTAACCGCTAACAGCAAATTGCACTCTCTGCTTCTTATTGGTGGGCAAGAAGCGAGTAGATTGTAAATCAGAAATGGTTACAAAGTGTGTTGAGTAAACTATTTAAATGTTTTTAAGTTAATTTAAAACAAATATTTAGTATATTCTGAGCTCATATGTGTAGATACTTTAACTAATATATACTATATTATACACTATTTGCTTAAGTTATAAAAAACTAGATAATTTTGGTTTTGATACCTTCTTGTAAGATTTACTGTGAGTGAATGCTCTAGTATCATTTTCACAATTGAACCTGTCATGTGGAAATTTCTAATTTATCTAATAAAATAAAAATAAATATTTATAATAATTTTGGTGTAAATTTTCAGGTAACAAAATATCTTCTAATTCGGTCGTGGCAGTCGATTATTATGAGTAACCTTGACAGCCCAATAGTGGAAAATATTTTGCGAAATTGATCAGAATTAATATATGTAAATATGAATAGAGATAGTCTCTCTCGTCAAAATAGACGCTAAAACTAAGCGTCATCTGATGACCGTCTCCGCAAACTAGCAGACTCAGGTCGGTGTGACAAAGCTACAACACAAAACACAAGCTTTGGCAAACTGAGTAGTGTCCACTTAGAGATCATGGTTTGGGCTAATGGTCCTCGTCAACCTAAGATGGACTTTATTTCATGAGATCCACAAGATATTAAATGAAATCTTCACAATCTGTCAATCTGCCTAGACTGACGAGGGCCTTTAGCCGAAAACCATGACCTCTAGGTGGACGGTTCTCAGTTTGCCATAGATGGTTTTGCGGTTTGGTCACTGACTTATGTCCTTTGAGTTTGCGGAGACGGTCAATATATGACATTTAGTTTTAGCGTCTATTTCGGCGGGAAAGGCGAATTCTATTTTATATATCAATCACCCCCCGGTGAAATTTCATCTATTTAAATAAATATTAATGGGAAATTTGCCGGAAATAAATTGATATATAAAAATAAAGGTTGCCTCTTCTGAAGACTCGGGAACTAAGCGCCATCTTTACGCTAATCTGACATTTTATAAAAAATAAATTTGAAATTATTTTCAAAATATACATCAAAATACAAGTAGCTCTATTCGTAAAAATAGCCATAAAACTTGTCGTTATCTATTGATGGTTTCCATAAACTAATTGACTCAGTCGGTGACAAATCGCTTAGTTTTAGCGTTTATTCTGTTTTGTTGACGGGAGAGGTGATCTTTAGTCTTCAAGATCTAAATATTTTCTACCGGGAAATAAATATATTCAAATATGTTGAAGATATTAATCTGTGATTTTAAATGTTTATTTTTGACCAGTACTTTTGCTTTGTTTTTGCTTTTCCTAAAATGTTTCTTTCTTCTTCTTCATTATTATTTGTTCTATAAGCAAAGCTTTGTTTTTTGAGACTTGAATAAAAAAAATCAAGTTTATTATATTTTTGTGTGCTTTTAAAGTTAAAAGTTATGGACCCAACCACGCATTCACTGCGAAGTATAACAAAAACGAAGCAACGGTAAGCCTAAAAAGAATTATATTTTGTTTGAAATGGGTATGAATATTCCCAAATTGGAAGGATTAATAAACTGGCCAGAATATAAGAGAAATATAAAATTGCTTTTAACAATAAACAAAGTAATAGGCGTTGTTGATGGAACATATAGAAAGCCAATAAAACAAGAAACAAATGAAGAAAAAGAGGCATATGTAAAATGGGAAAGTGAAGATGCAATATCCCAATTGTTATTTACAACAAGTGTGATGCCTGATGTGAGTCAACTAAGCATTCCCTGCTCGAGTGCTAAAGATATGTGGGACAAATTGTTAAGTGTTTTTGAGCAAAGCTCTGGTCAAAGAATAGACATGCTCTATAATCTATTGTTTAATTATAAGAAGGATCCTACAGATGATATTTCAAAGCACATTTCAAAACTAGAAGGTTTATGGAAGGATATGCAAAATGAACTTACTAAACAAGAAAATTTGAAATTGCCTGAATCCATGCTGATATGCAGAATCATAAACACCTTGCCTGATGAATATTTTGATTTTAAAAGTGTTTGGGAATCAGTGTCTAAATGACAATCTCACACAAAGGCTTCGGTTACTCGAAATAAGAATTCAACAGCGAGATGAATGCAGCACATCGAGTTCGACAGCAGTAATGGCAAATGCATATGAAAATAAGCAAGATATGAAAGGAAAGGTTACAAAAAGTGATGCAAAATTTCTGCAAAAAAAAGAGAAACAAGAGAATGTTACTTTTGTCATAGAAAAGGGCACTTGGCCAAAGATTGTAGGTATGCAAAACAGAAGAAACTAAAGGAAAAAGAAAAGGATGAAACTAAATTAAAACTTAATTAAAAATTAAGTGAAAGTTTAATCAGTGAAAGATTCAATGAACAAGATGAAGACATTTGGATTGGTAACTCAGGAGCTACTAACCACATTACAAGAAATGCAAGTTTTTATACTTCTTATAAGGATTTTCCTACCCAACAGACTGTTAAAGTTGGAAGTAATGAAAAATTGATAGCTTATTGTAGTGGAACTATAACAATTGAAACTTGTGTAAAAGGTAAATGGCAAACTCACTACCTAACTGATGTATGGTATGTTCCCAATTTCAGTCGTAATGTGATGTCATTTCAGTCCACATTGGATAAAGGGTTTGAAATGAAGATGGATAAAAAAGGTTGTAAACTTTTTAAGACAACACAACTGGAGAAGTTATTGTAGAAGGAAAAAGACTACCAGGAGGCTTGTATGGTATGTTAATAACAAGTATCAAACCTGAAAATGCTGCAGAAGTCAATTTAGCCAAAACCCAAAATGTCAATATGCTACAACTATGGCATGAAAGATTTTGACATCAAAATAAAAGTCATGTTCAAAAATGGATTAAAGAACAAGGAATAGATGCAGTCATGGACAATGAACCTTGCGAGGCATGCATTTATGGCAAACAACATAGACTGAGTTTTGGATCAAGAGAATAATATGCTTCTACCCAACCTGGAAACTTAATTCATGTAGATGTATGTTGCCCTATGCAGGAGGTTTCGAAAGGAGGGATGAGATACTTTGTGTGTTTCAAAGATGATTTTACAAAATACCGATCAGTGTATTTCCTAAAAGAAAAGTCACAAGTCATAGAAAAGCTAGAACAATTTCTCTTGGAAACAAAGACTACTGGACATATAGTAAAATAAATTCTCACAGATGGAGGAAAGGAGTTTGTAAATAAAGAAACCTCAAAAATTACAAACAAGTATGGTATTAATCATAGGATCACAATGCCATATACTCCACAACAGAATGGTTCAGCGGAAAGGGAAAACAGGACTTTAATAGAAGCAACTCGTTCAATGATATATGCCAAAAATATGAGCCTAAAGCTTTGGGCAGAGGCAGTTAACACTGCTACGTATGTTTTGTGAATAGAACAGGACCAACACATTTGAGGGAAAGACACCTTATGAACTATGGTTTGATAAAAAAAACTGCAGTTGATCATCTTCGAATATTCGGAACTGAATGTTTTGTTCATGTGCCTGATGAAAAGAGAAGAACGTTAGATGCCAAAAGCGAAAAAGGTATTTTAGTTGGTTATTGCAGTAACAAGGATGGGTATCGAATCTGGATGCCGAATTCAAACAAAGGTGTTGCAAGTAGGGATATAATATTCAAGGAAACTATACCAAAATTTAGCCTTGATATTGAAAAAAAGAAATAAGGAACTTTCAAGTAATCAGATTGATAAACAAAATGATACTCAAGATATAAAAAAAATTGAAATCAACGTTCAAACATCAGACGTATACAATCTAATAGATCGATCAAATATATCAAAACCTCGAAGGTATATTGATGCTGAAATAAATATTGCAGAAGGTCTTGAACCCAAGACATACAAAGAAGCAATGGATTCTCCAAATGTACAGTTTTGGAGAGAAGCAATAAAATGAAGAAATGAATTCTTTAATGGAAAATGATGTATACGAATGCACAATATTACCACCTGGCCAAAAACCAATTGATTGTAAATGGGTATTAAAGACCAAATTGAATTCTAAAGGAGAGATTACAAGATTTAAGGTAAGACTGGTGGCAAAAGGATTTGTACAAAAGAAGGGTATAGATTATGAAGAAACATTTAGTCCTGTGGCAAGACATGACACCATAAGAACTCTTTTTGCAATTGCTGCTAATGAAGACTTAAAATTGGTACAGTTTGACATAAAGACAGCCTTTCTCTATGGAGACTTACAGAATCAAATTTATATCAAACAACCTGAAGGATTCAACAATGGAACAGATCTTGTATGGAAATTGAAGAAAAGTCTCTATGGACTTAAACAGTCACCAAGATGCTGGAATCAGAAAATAGTCAACTTCATGAAAGAAAGATGTGTGAAGGAAAGTACAGCTGACGCCTGATTATTCTTCAGAAAAACAAATGATCAACTACTCATTATTGCCATATATGTTGATGATGGAATCATTGCTGGTACAAATGAACAGGAAATCAAAGAAATTCTTGATGAACTAAGGTTTTCATTTAAGATCACAAGTGAACCATTAAATTACTTTTTGGGTATTGAGATAGAGCGGCAACCAGATGGGTCAATCTTTATAAATCAAAAGGCATATATAAAAAGAATTCTTGAGAAATTCAATATGTCTCAAGCGAATAAAGTGGGAACACCAACTGATAATTCTACTGTTCCAGGGGAAGCAGAGATTCTAGAAAATGTTCCCTTTCGTGAAGCGATTGGTAGTCTGATGCATCTGAGCTGCTTAACAAGACCCGATATCACTTTTGCATTGAATAAAGTTTCTCAAAAACTTGCAGCACCAACAATATATCTACTGGGTATGAGGGACATTTGAAATCTGATCAAGGGGAAGTGTTGAAGATATTAATCTGTGATTTTTAAATGTTTCTTTTTGACATCAGTACTTTTGTTTTGTTTTTGCTTTTCCTAAAATGTTTCTTTCTTCTTCTTCATTATTATTTGTTCTATAAGCAAAGCTTTGTTTTTTGAGACTTGAATAAACAAATTCAAGTTTATTATATTTTTGTGTGCTTTTAAAGTTAATACACAACAAAATATATACATAGTAAATTATATATAAGATCGAGGAAGTAAATTCAAATAAGAAAAAAATGGCAAATTAAACAAATATACCTATTAAAATAGAGAGGTTAAATTAAGTACACACAATCATTTTATTCGCAATAGAACGTTGTGACCCACTGTACCTATTTAAATTAAGTATTTTAAAGAAAAATTAAAAATAAATGGGTAAAAAATATATAAAGATGAAATATAATCGGTCTCTCTGAAAAAAAAAAACAAATATTTTCTTTTAACGAAATTATGTTCTTAATTAAGGTAAAAATATTGTACATTTTAAGGTGTTTCTAAATTAAAATTTCAGAGCTCCTATAATTAGTTAATTTCTAATATATTGGAACCTTATTGTTTTTCTTCTCTTTATTGACGATTAGAAAGATTCAGGAAAAATCAATGGTAAGGGAAAATGGTGTCATGAATGTAATTATTAGGACAATGGCTGGATTATTGGAGATTTAGCGGGAAGAAAGGTTCGGGCTATCACCTATGGGATTGGGGGAATCAATACAATGTATATTGCTTCCTTACAAAACAATATTGGATTTCCTCCAATCATCAGCATCATTAATTTACAACTAGGTTGAAAATAGAAAACTACATATAATTCTCTGAAGTAGGGGTCGGTAAACTATTGAGTCGGAAGAGTAAAACATTACAATTCACAAAATTTCAAAGTTTTTAAAGAGCATAGATTTTTTCTTGCAAAAAATAGATAGTACTCGCATAAATAATATTTACGTATGGAGCTATATAAAGAGACGCAGCACCACACCCAAAGAGCCGCATGTGACTCACGAGCCGCAGTTTGCCGATCCCTGCTCTAAAGACATGGCTGACATAATTGATGCTTATTTAATTATCTCTGTCCTGCGAAACCATTGGGGATGAATATTTGTTGAGAAGCTGGTATTACCCGTATTGGTCACCCCCCACTGATCCTCCACTACATCCCGGCTCTCCTGGCCTTACACGGCGATGATCCTCTGGCCACCCATCCCCAGGACCCACCAACAGTGCAATGTACATAGTGCTTTGTATATATTCCGCTTTATGCGTCCATCGGGGCTCAAAAATCATCCATTCTGGTTAGAAGCCCTGAAATAAAGATATTTTCGCCCGTATTGGTCTTCCTCTTTACCTCCCGCTGTAGTTCGGGTGGAGGAGGTCAAGCACACTGTGATAGGATGGCTCAGGATATGTTCAAACCGCTCCAGTACCACTCTGTAGACATCGTCTATTAGCATTTATGTATTGCTTCAACTAGAAATTTTATATTATTTAAAAATTGAATTAAATTCATTATAGACCATTAAATTTTAAAAACTGAATTGATTTTAGTCTAAGCACATTAGATCCTCTCATGAGAGTCCGCTTAAAAAAATAGACTACCCATGTCTGTTATGAAGGTAGTTGAGATCGGCTTAGTTGAGATAGCCTCATTTCTTTATTTATAGAGGTAATTGCGCTCATAAAGCTAAATGCTCATTAAATAAATCATTTATTAAGGTTTTTATAATCCCCTTAAATATATAAAAATAAAATAAAATAGCACAAACGGCATAACATAGCAAATGAAAACTTTTCGAAAGTCCTCGCTCATCAACAGCAAAATTCGAGTGATTTAATCTGTTTTCTTTTTAATTTGCTATTTCAATTTAGGTGAATTTAGAAATATGTCTCACATATTTTTAAAAATATAAAACATATATAACTATTATATAAAAGGGCGTACCTGGATCTTTAAAGAAAAAAAACATATTTTTTTTCTTTACAGATCCAGGTATGCCCTTTTATATAATCTTAATTGATGGATCGCCTTTTGACTCAAAATATATAATTATGAAAAAATAGTACAAATGTAATATTGTGCTGGGATAAGGTGCATAAATTAAGAAAAAGGCATCTTCTTATCGTGCAACTGAAAGTTGCTGATGGCTTGAAGCTTAAGAAAAGCTAACCACGGACGCGTTTCGGGTTGTTGGCCCTCATCAGCGTGGTGCAAGCAGTACCTCAACGACCAAAAAATTGGTCATTAAGGCATCCCGAAAAATCATGAAACGGGTAGTTAAGGCCAGAATTGCGTGAGAACGCTACACAATGTGAAAAAATAGTACAAATGTAATATTGTACTGGGATAAGGTGCATAAATTAAGAAAAAGCATCTCCTTATCGTGCAACTGAAAGTTGCTGATGGCTTGCGCCATCTATCGGAATAAATATCAACTATTCTCGTTGATTTTTGGTATTATGATATTTTGGGTATTTGGCCAATTCTGGAATAATTAAAAATCAACCAGAATAGTTGATATTTATTCCAATAGATGGCGCAAGCCATCAGCAACTTTCAGTTGCACGATAAGGAGATGCCTTTTTCTTAATATATAACTATGTTAAATGTTCTAATATATATGACGTATAATGACGCTACAATGTGTGTAATTTACAATGGAAGGTAATGTTCTGAAACAATTAAAATAGTGTGATTCATTACAGCGCCATCTGTTATAAGAAATTTAAACTATTCTAGACGCTTATGATTCTTTGGGAATTAGACAATTATATAATGCCCTTACTGCAATGAAAATTAAAATAAAAACAGAAAATTCAATATTACAGCAGTATGGTATTTAAAACAAGCGAAACCGCTGGGAGGGTTCACGGTTGATGAGCATCCACTAAATATTTCATTGCAGTAAGGGCAGTAGATAATTGTTTAACGCATCTGAAATAGTTTCAACATCTCAATAAAATTAGCGTAGAACCTGTATGAATCCGACGAAGGCCAATAGCTTGGAAACCGGAACAGGTTGACTCTTATTGATTTATGATGAAAGGGAATTTATGGAATCTTCTAGAATAAAATTATTTTAACATAATACGAGAGATATCACAAGCCATCAGCCATTTGTTCGAACAGGAAAGGGTTTTCTTCATTTTACTTCCCTACATTCATGTAATGTTTTATTTTTCATTATATAAGATGTTGAAGTATAGAGGTTGTGTATGTTGGAGATATAACTTATTTGTATTAATTTTACAATTTACCAAGAAACTGATTCCTACAACTCTTTAATGAATAGTATAAATTATTGGAAATTCCTGGCTTCTCAGTACAGGGCGAATTTGTGGACGCAACATTCCCTTTATATTCGATAACAAAATAAAAAGGCCTGGTACAAAAAATGCAAAAATAGTATTTTTTCTTGTTCAAGCGTTTTGTAAAAATATTGCACCTTTTTTATATCTTGCCCTTTTTTTGAGATATTTTTAGCTATTTAGAATTTTAAAGCAAAATTGTAATTTTAATTGCTTTACCTTTAATTGGTTCAAAATATATTCTTAGAAAAAAGGTTTACTCACCCTTATGCTGCCTCTATAAAATCAGATTATACCCATTGCAATTTTTAAGCCATTATCTATACTCTCAATATCTCAGCGGGCCCTTCGGGTAAACCTGGGGCGTTGCCCGGGTCACACGGCTAGTATAAATATAATTTCCTTTTTAGCTCAATTAATAGTAATTTTATTGTGGAAAGTATGTATGTTTCTGTGAAACAGTTTTCGCTTTCCAAATAAAGGTATACCAATTATCTGTTTAGCATAGGTACGGGTTGAGCCAATACTGATGTAACGTTAATTTTGGAGGGAATTCCAACATATGGAAGTGAGTGCATCACTCTACATTCGGATAACAGGAAAGTATTGGAAGAAAGTGTCATTCACCGTGATATTTTTAAAAACCCATTTGATGCCTGGAAATATGACCAGGATGATATTGATCTGTAAAATTAAATGTGTATATCCAGCCATAATTAGAGTAATGACAGTTTATTCAGACTAACGGACTCGAGTCGGTAAAAAGTCAAAACTCTATCTCGGAAAATTCCAAACGCTCATCTGGAAACCGTGGTTCCGTGATAATGACCCTTCTTATTCCAGGGCGGAATTAGATATAATAGATTCACAAGGATTTAAAATGTAGTTATCAAAACTTACCCAACTTTCTTTCGAAATTTTACAACTGGTGCTGTGACTTTATCAGAGATCCGAATCTTCTAGTTTGCAAGTTTTAAAGAGAATATTTTGAAAAGAGAGTTACCTTTATTTTTACAGATCAAAATGCGCCCAGCAAAACTTCGATCTATATTTTGGCGAATGAATACCTAGCCACTCTTCAAGCTATTCACCTTTTTGGCAAGATATAAAATTTCTTTGACAATCTCATGGCATTTAAGTCCGCTCTGGACTGAAAAAGCCCTTTATTTTGTAATCATGGACGTTCGGAATTTGTCAAAAATAGTGTTGTTGTGGCTTGTCATCTACCCGGGTTCACTATTTTTCGGAGAAGATCAATATATTGAATTTAATATTTAGAGTCTATTTAGGTGTCTGCATTGTAGATTGAAGTTCAACTATATACTTTATTGATGTCAGAGCTCCATTTGGGTATTTGTACTAAGTGGGATGTATGTAATTGTAAAATAAAAAAGGATATTGAAAATATTAATGGAATTAAAAAGGTTCTAAAGACGGGATTCGATCCCTAGTAGTTGCTACCTTAATTCGTCCGTGTATACTCACACGCCACCAAACCTCAATTTTCAAACTGAATTTACAAAACACTTTGCATTTATTTACTTTGATTGTTAAGGATATATTTATAAGCGCTCCTATTTTCCAGAATATGAATACAATCAATAACTTCATAGAGAAATATATTGTAACCTGAAAATTAATTAGTTGAATAGAGAACTTAACAAAATGAATGATCGAAAGGAACAGACAATCTATCAAGTATTCTATACTCTATAACATAGTCTTCACTCACTCCACTTAATCATTAATAATTAAAACTTTCAAAATAGCGTGAAAATTGCTAATCTATTTTGAAGAGTTAACACAATTTTTAACATATATTTAATTAAACAATAATTAAATAAATTAATCTATTATTTTTCTATATCCTCAACATATATTATAATAATAATTATAATTTATAATTAAAATAGATTGCCTCAAATAATCTAATAATAAGTCCTCAATATTTTTATTTATTTTCATATCAAAATTTTCTTTCAATTTATATTGTAAGTCAGTTTTCTTAAGTATTTCATTTTTCTTTCATTTAACCTGGTTATACGTTTATATATATGTCAGCAATCATTATGTCCACCTAATACTGTGAATGAGAAATAAAACCAATAAATACACATTTTTTTGTGATTAAAAATTGAGAGGTTCTAGCTCACACATCAGAGGTGAATCGTCCCAGCGGTTTCGCCAATTTAATATACCAAACTGCTTTTAACAGCTCTAATACTGTATTGGACGATTCTGCTTATATATGAGAAACTGGGGAATGGATACTTGTTATGTTTTTTTGTGAAAGCTATAAACATAGCTCTTTATCATAAAAGAATAATTACATATAAATATTTACATCGTGCTATGCTCTTCTGATAAAAATTCAAAAAGATAATATATAAAAGAATAATATCTATATATATGAAATCGCAATATATAAACGCAATCTATAAGTAAGAAATTCAAATTCATTAACCAAAAAATATTTCTACTGTCCTTACTGAGATTATTATTTATTATCAAATCAGACGCGATATCACCACAAAGGATGCTTGCGTCAAGCAACAACACCAAACTCAGAGAACTATTTCACAGAAACAATTGAAACAAAAAAAAACAACAAAATAACCAATGAAACAGATACAAATATATACATAGTTAGCAATTAAGATTACTCAGATGGAGAATTATTGGTAGGGCTTGGTTCCTCAGTGGTGAACCTTCCTATTCGCCTCTGTAGAGAAGAGGAAGGTTGACCTTTTTTAAATGAAATATTTGTGCTTAATAATGTATTATTTTTTATACATAGATGGCGCCTTATAATTAAAGCTATAACTATTACTTGAGATATAGTTTCAAGCCGACACAAAATATATTTATGTGGAATATTATTTGTTACAATATATATATTTCATTCGGATATTTTATAATTGATTATACCAGTATACTATAAAAGTACTCTCTTGTTTAGTTGTTCTTCGTTTAAAAATAAATATTCGACAATTGCACACATATTTTTAACGCCACTTTTAAAATACATAGAATGAAAAGCTCTTTCTACAGAGAGATCTCTTCTTCCGCAAGGAATAAAAATAGATTGAAGAAAGGGATGTCTCATCAGTTGTGAACCCTTCCAGCGGTTTCGCCATTTTAAACTTCCGACACTCTACTTTTGTATTAGAATGAATTTCTCACACACTCTGCATTTGTTATGAAAAAGAGAGAATGGGCGCTTGAGAAACCTATGGACATCGGCTCCTAGGATAGTAGAAATATATAGTTTTCAATAAAATATTATTGATACAAGTATTTAAACTTATACTTCTATTTAAAATGTTGCCTAGCTGACTTATTTTTAATTTTAAGAAAAGCGTTTCTTGATTCTTAAACTTTATTTATCTATATATCTATACAGTTCTAAAAGGGCATAGGTATCTAGTTCTCTCCAACGCCAATTCACAGTATTCCATAAAAAAATGCAGGGTATATAATAAATGTAGACAATGGTAGAGTAGTATAGTAATTGTTATGGCGAAACCTCTGTGAGGATACTGATGTATATAGTTGTTCATTTGTTTTAAATAAATATTAAATTGATGTATATAGTTGTTCAGTTGTTTTGCATAGTTTTCATCTGTGAATTAATCTCATAATTTGGTCTGTGAAAATAAAAATATTGGACCAGTGACCAAAACAAACGGTAAATAGATCACTTAATGTTATATAGTTAATATAGAGAATTGTTAGGCAGGATATATATATTTAAATGTTATGCTTATGTAATTTTAATCTTAATTGAATAAAATATATAAATTATAAATGTGTTATAAATCTTAAAAACAATTAAAACAACTGGCGACGAGGAAAAGCGAATTTTGTAAAGAAAAAAGAAATTGGTTTGTGAAAAGAAATTATACTTTAAATATGTCTTCAGGTATGTTTGAAAAATTTGACGAGAATTTAGAAAATGTTGAAAATTATATATATCGATTGAAGCAATTTATGCTAATTTCTAAAACAAAGGAAGATTTTAAGACGCCATTTCTTATTTCAAGCATCGGCCCCAAATATTTTGGTATCTTGCGAAATTTAGTTTTTCCGGAGGAAGTTGATCAAGTTCCCTTTGATAAATTATGTATAATCTTATTGAAACATTTTAATCCTAAAACTAATATAATATATGAAAGATTCATATTTCAGAAAATGGATCAAAAATCAGGCGAAACAATTTCTAAATATATGATACGCCTAAAAGAACAGGCTCAAAGGTGTAATTTTGGAGATTTTTTGCAAGAATCCCTACGAGACAGATTTGTTGCGGGCATCATTGATACATCTACACAAAGAAACTCCTACAGGAAGAAAAATTAACTTTTGATGGTGCATTAGACATAGCTATGTTTGCGGAATCTGCGGATAATGACCTACATAACATCAAAGGATCCGAAAATGCCCATCAGTCCCCACAGCATCTTCATGCCATTAATACCTGCAAACACTGTGGTAAGACTAACCATCTACATTATAATTGTTTTTTTAAATCAGCTACTTGTAGAGTTTGTGGTAGAGTAGGTCATATTTCTACAATATGTTATAAAAAAGACAGTTCTGCACGTAAAAAAAAATTGCCCAGAAATTCTAAAAATACTTTTAATAAATTTAAAAAGCACCCTAATGATAATTTACATCCTCCTTTGACTGAAACTGTATATGTAAATGATATTGAACTTTTGGCCGAGATTGATACTGGAGCAGCCATTACAACTTTAACTTAAAGTGTTTACGTTAAATATTTCAAAAATATAGTGTTAAACAAATGTAATACAATCTTAACAGGCTATAGTGGTTCTAAAATACCCATTATGGGCAAGGCTAAATTTAATATAAAATTAAGAAATGTTTCTAGGATCATTGAAATACTAATAACTGATTTAAATTGTTCTAAATTTCTTTTGGGAAGAGATTTCCTTAGTTTTTTCAATATTTCTTTTAATTATTTACATAAATTGGAATCTTTTAATGTAGATTCACTTATAAATGATTATGGATCCATTTTTTAATACAAATCAGGCCCTATTAAAGGCATCAAATGCCATCTTGATGTGAAGGCTGACTTTATCCCAAAATTTTACAAATTCAGACAAGTTCCTTTTGCCTTAAAACAACTTGTAGAAAATGAAATTGATAAATTGGTTGATTTGAATATTTTGTCTCCAATAGATAAAAGTGATTGTGCTTCACCACTTGTTTGTGTTGCAAAACCAAATGGCCAAATTAGACTTTGCGCTGATTTTAAAAAGAGTTTAAATCCTTACTTAGAGGATGTCAAATATCCTATTCCTAACATAGATTCAGTCTTGAGTAATTTTCAAGGAAATAAATTATTTACTAAATTAGATTTGTCAAAGGCTTACCATCAAATTGAGATGGATGATATTTCAAAAAAGTATTTGGTTGTCTCCACTCACAAAGGTTTATATAAATATAATCGTTTGGCCTTTGGTATAAAGACTGCTTCTGAAATATTTCAGAAGACAATGGAATCCTTCTTCTCGGGAATCAATGATGTTTACATTTATTTTGATGATATCCTTTTACATCAGAGGATTTGGAAAGCCATTTAGATATTCTTAAGAGAACACTTAATATTCTTAAAGAAAATAATTTTACAATAAACAAAAATAAGTGCTTGTTTGTTAAAAATGAGATTGAATATCTTGGACATAAAATTAATGAATTTGGTATATACCCCTTGAAAGACAAGCTAGCTTGCATAAAGAATTGTCCAGTTCCTAAGAATATAACTGAATTAAAAAGCTTCCTTGGATTTTTGTCATTTTATAGTAAATTTTTGCCAAATCTTTCAGATTTAGCATATCCTTTATACAACCTATTAAAAAAGAATGTGAAATGGTCTTGGAATGCTGGGACAGATAGATCCTTCAATTCCTGTAAAAATGCATTAGATGAGACCACATGTTTATCGCATTATTCCCTAAATTTGCCTTTGATTCTCTCTTGTGATGCAAGTCAGGTGGGAATAGGAGCAACCCTTTCACATTTGAAGGATGGGGAGGAAAGGCCTGTGTGTTTCATTTCCAGAACTTTAAATGTTCATGAAAGAAAATATTCTCAAGTTGAAAGAGAAGGACTTGCAATTGTTTTTGCAGTAAATAAATTAAAAAATTACCTTTTTGGTAGGAAATTCACCATTTATACTGATCACAAGCCCTTAATAACTATTTTTGGAGATACAGAGGGTGTTTCCTTTCAAATGAAACGATTTCAAACGTCCGTTAGAACTTTATTTTTCGAACGTGAATTTTTTTCATGTTTTCTATGTGCTTCCCCTTCTTCTTGGCTATCTCCCTGCATCGGACTTTCCAAGCTGCGAACACTTCCTTGACTTTGGAGAGCGAAACATTCGACCACTCCTCTTGTGCGGCTTTCCAAAGTCCGGCCTCAGTTTTGGGACGTCGGTTGAAGAGCCGTTGTTTCAACATACCGAACCCGTAAAAATCCAGTGGGCTGGCGTCGGGAGACTTCACTGGAATGTCCGAGTTCCTGATAAAATTTAGGCCTAGGGTGTCCTTCATTTCTTGTAGGAACTGTTGGGTTTTGTTGGAGGTATGGGAAGAGGCTTTGTCGTGATGAAGGAACACTTTGTCCATTTCCCCTGGGTAAAGGTCCTTCAGTTGTTCGATGACAGGTTTCAGAACGCATTCTATATAGAATTCTGAGTTTACCTTCACCTTCGATGGAACCTTTATGAGCGGAAGGACTCCACGGCCAGTCATTACCCCGACAACCATGAAACCTTTAGGGAAAGTTTCGGAGCATTGGTGAACCCAATTATCCGGGACCTGATTGCCTCTTTTGATGTAACAGATCTTCCGGATTCCATTGCAATACGTCACATACATCCATGCTTCGTCCAATGTTGCAGTATATTCCGATCTGGAACCGGCCAGGTGTTCCTCGTAGAGCTTCCGGGCATTCGTTGCACGGTTTTTCATGTGGAAAGGGGTGAGCTTGTGAACCTTGCCTTTTCGTCGGGTATCCAGTTCCAAATCTTTGTGAATGATGTTATTTATCGTTTTTAGCGATGTTCCACACATTCTGGAAAGTTGGCGCTGAGATGGTGGATTTTCAGTAGTTGCTAGCCGCTTTACCTTGGAAACCGTGGCGGGGGTCCGCACCGGACGTGGTCGATCGACTTGAAATTTTTGCCCATTGGATTCAGCTTCCCTTTTCTTTCCGATGCCATTTACTACCCTACATATTGTAGCTTTGCCAACATCTAGTCCTTCTGCTTTTAGCTTTTTCACTATGACGCTATAACTGTTTCCTTCTTTGGAAAGCCGCACAAGAGGAGTGGTCGAATGTTTCGCTCTCCAAAGTCAAGGAAGTGTTCGCAGCTTGGAAAGTCCGATGCAGGGAGATAGCCAAGAAGAAGGGGAAGCACATAGAATACATGAAAAAAATTCACGTTCGAAAAATAAAGTTCTAACGGACGTTTGAAATCGTTTCATTTGAAAGGAAACACCCTCCGTAAAACAAATTTGCCTCCACTCATTGCAAATAAGCTTCATAGATGGGCTCTAACTCTTTCAAATTTTAGTTTTGAAATTAAGTATAAAAAAGGAAAGGATAATATTATTCCAGATTTCCTTTCTAGATTTCCAGAGTTTCAAGAGAGTAATTTGGAATATAATGATGGGAGTGGTGAAATTTTACTCTTAAATACTTCCATCATTGACCATGTTCTTGTGGCTCATGAAACACAATTAGACAGAACTTTATTCAAATTGTATAAAATTATTGAGACAGGGGAATTACCCTCAAGTCCCAACGATGATCTCATTCCTTATTTAAAAAGGATTGATGACTTTACCATTCTCCAAAAATGTATTTTTCTGGAGAATAGAATGGTTATCCCAAAAAGTCTACATGAAAGGGTCTACATGAGAGCCATGCAGGAACTAATAAAATGAAAATGATGGCACGTTCATCTATTTGGTGGCCCGGCATGGACTCTTCAATAGAAATAATTACAAAAAATTGCAGAACTTGTCTTTCTAATGAAAGTTTGCCTCCTCAAAGGACTGAGAGTTGGCCTAAATATGCAGGACCATGGAGGAGGGTTCACATGGACTATTCCAATTTCAAAAACAAACTGTTTTTGCTAGCAGTAGATTCATTTTCTTCATGGGTTGAAGTTTCTGAAGTACCATCTACTAGTGCATATTTTTGTATAAATTTTATGAGAAATTGTATTGCTCGCTACGGATTTCCACAAGTAGTGGTTTCTGATAATGGTCCTCCTTTCTTTAGTAGTGACTTTGGTGATTTTTTGTCTAAGAATGGCATATCCCATGTGACATCTCCCCCATATCACCCAAAATCGAATGGACAGGCAGAAGTCTCTCTAAGAGAGGTAAAGAAATTGCTAAAAAAGCAATTATATGAAAATGAGCAGGTGGAACTAAATTTGGCTCTGTCCAGGGCTTTGTTCTTTATAAGGACCGATGTAAATATTAGGAAAGGGACATCACCTGCGGAACTGTTTCTTGGAAGAAAGATCAGATCAAGACTTTCTGTGTTGTCAAAAGAAGAAGTAAAAGTCTCCAAAGTCAATGGTCAATATGTTAACAGTAAATTTAAAGTGGATGAGACTGTGAAATTTAGGTGGATTACTAATGGGCATCCCTCTTGGTATACAGGAAAGATAATTAAAATACTAGGAAGGAATGTTTATTTAATAAAACAAGGTGACAGTAAAAAAAAAAGTTCATCAAAACTACATTTAAAAAATGTTGCCTGGTAAATCACATCCCACTAATATGAATGATGCTGAACGTGTCCAACTCCAATCTCGGAGGAGAAAAGTGTTACAACCCCCAGGTATCCTCAGAGGGAGCGCAGATGTCCGCAATGATATGGAGAGTAAATAAATAAATAAGGGGGGCCAAGCCTAAGAAGGGGGAATTGATGTATATAGTTGTTCATTTGTTTTAAATAAATATTAAATTGATGTATATAGTTGTTCATTTGTTTTAAATAAATATTAAATTGATGTATATATTTGTTCAGTTGTTTTGCATAGTTTTCATCTGTGAATTAATCTCATAATTTGGTCTGTGAAAATAAAAATATTGAACCAGTGACCAAAACAAACGGTAAATAGATCACTTAATGTCATATAGTTAATATAGAGAATTGTTAGGCAGGATATATATATTTAAATGTTATGCTTATGTAATTTTAATCTTAATTGAATAAAATATATAAATTATAAATGTGTTATAAATCTTAAAAACAATTAAAACAATTAAAACAGATACATCACTGATATCCTCTCTCATTCTATTCTATTAATGACAGTATAATGTAAATAGAAAAATATTTTAATTATATTTATTAAAAGGTAGTGTTAAACATTCTGTGTATAATTCTCAGAACTATAAATTGATGGCGGAATTAAAGTTGAATCTTTATTTACCTCCCTAAAAGAGCAAAGCTCTCTTCTTATAAAATAGTGCACAATATTTTT
The DNA here is from genome assembly GCA_030710605.1 of Cordylochernes scorpioides. Lineage (NCBI taxonomy): Eukaryota > Metazoa > Arthropoda > Arachnida > Pseudoscorpiones > Chernetidae > Cordylochernes > Cordylochernes scorpioides. The sequence goes on from CP092876.1 coordinate 37,780,276, forward strand.
AAAGAACCCAAATGAATCAAAAGTAATTCATCCAATCTTCCTTTGAGGGAAGAGTTGCATTTCTTCTTTTAAGAATGCATGCCTTCTAGAGAAATTCTTCGAATCATATTTAGTAAGATTGATTTATGTATCATATATTTATTTTTTTCTTTACGCGTATGATTCTTTTTAAAATAAAATAATTTTCTACTGCTCTCAATGCAATGATAAATTAACGGGAAGGCCTGACTCATCAGGGATAAACCCTCCCAGCGGTGTTTCGCCAGTTTAATCCACAATAATACTGTAATATTGCACATTGTGCTGTTATGCTTTTATACTGATACTGTAGCTGGTCTCTTGGAAAAGTTATTTTAAATGAATCTTGGACATATTACTTTAGGACAGTCGAAAAATACATATATAATTATAAATATACAATATAATTCGGGAAATTACTCTTCCACAAACAGAAAGTAAAGACCTTTTTACAGTAAGGACAATAGAACATTGTTTTATTTTTAGAAGAAACATACGCGTCACAAAGGTTTAAATTTCTGATAAAAGATGGCGCGCTAATGCATCATGTTAATATATTGTTATAAAAAGTATTTTTTTAAATACAAATTATTTTTTAAAGACACTTATCCTTTGGAATCTAATGTTCTCAATTTAACAGATTTCAAAGGTGTTTGTTGAGTTGATAATTAAGATAAATTAAACATTTTAGATTGGGCTATTCTCAGTTTTCCCTATCACATGTGTAACTACGAGCTGATGTAGTTTATATCGCATCAGCCAGATGTGACGAGGTAATACAGGGATATATGATCCTAAATTAATTACTGTAACGAAATATTATCTTTGAGAAAAAATAATCTCCTGAATTTGTAATTAAAGTTGCTGATAGTTTGCGTCATCTATCGGAATAAATACCAGATAATCGCTGATTTTTAATTATACCAGAATATCATCTGAGTAACATTTCTTGATCAACCCAACCTAGTACAGCGTGTTGCACCACGGTCACAGAAGATAACCTTTCGTTATTTAAACACCTGACCCAGTACTATATCTCTTGTTGAAGGTTCAGGCGAGAATCCTTACGCCACTTTGCGCCTGGCGGCGCCAGTATGGCGGCGGGAACCGGCCGAGACTGGAGCCCGGCGGTTTGGTTTCGGTTTTGGCTGCGAGGGGAAGAGTATCTCCGCGTCTGGCTGTGTAGGGTGTTCTCCTTATGTTCCGGCACTGTTTATAAATAAAACCGGTACCAAGGAAGCTCCGGCGACTCAGAATGGATTATTGACAAAACAACGGACACACAACATAGCTTTATTACTATTTGTTGAACATAATATTGAAATGACATTTTTTACAAGTAATTAACATTTATATAAAAAAGGGCGTACTTGGATCTGTAAAGAAAAAAAATCTCAAAACATTTCGAGAGATTGCTCCCTCTTTATCAATTTATTGCACAGTAAACTTAATTTATAAATTCTTGTAGATAACATTTTTATCTACCCTTCCATGTACGCCTTTTTAAAAAATATAAACGTATTTATTGGATTGCCTTTCGACTCAAATAAATAATTCACAGTAATTGTGAAAATTTCTGAAACTATAGCGGAGTATTTTCGAGATATATTCACCCATGGTCATAATGAAAAGACTGAAAGCACTATCTTTCTGTTTATTCCCAGATTTAGACATTAAAAAAATAATGGTTTGATATAATATTTATGAAGGTGTCTATAATTTCAATCAGTACGTTGTCAATCACCGATACTAAGTATATTGAATGTCCTTCCATTTTTTTTTAATTTTCTTTGCAGCAAGGAGAGTAGCTAATTGTTTTTTTTTTTTATTTTACTAATCAACCAGGCGCGATATTGAAATATTTGCGGCTATTGTAGAAGAAACAAACAAAACAACAAACAAATTAGAACTTATAATTATATATTTACAAATTTACATGTATTATTCGTGGCTGTGATGAAAATAGTTAAATCATTTATATCATGGAACAAACGATATCTCGCTTCTAAAGAGTTCAGACAGTCATAGATAGAGTGAAGAGCAGTTTGTTCAGTTTATTCGCATTGACATTTGGTGTTTCTGTTAGACCTCTTCTATGTAAGTATTTCTGGAATTCTCCGTGTGATGTGACAAATTGAGTGACTATACAATTTGGATGGAACTGTGTTCAGTAGATAATTGTTTAATTTTCAAAAGAATCATACGCGTCTAAAATAATTCTAAATTCTCATAACAGATGACGCACTAATACATCATATTCAATGTTTATATGTTTACATGATTGGTGTAGAATCGATACTTTCACACAAATATTTATAGACATATCAAGGCATATATTATTAGTGAATATAAAATTTGTAACAATTATAGTTTTATAATTGGGTTTTTGAAAAAATATTATCATTTGTTAACTTTTCAGACCTTACTGCAAAAATAAAAGTCATTGAGGAGAGGGTTTGGCTCAATAGTTCAATGAATTTCATCATTGCAGTAAGATCTATAGAGATAATATATGTTTATATATGAAAAAACAATAGAAAAAATACAAGATAAGTGGGTCAGGTGTTGATATTAAAAATAAATAAGGCATCTCCTGACCACGAGCACATGTGCTTTTTAGATGGCAGAGCGCCATCTAGTGGAGCAAAAATAAACTAAACGTTTATTTAGCTTGCTCCGTGATATTTGGCCAACCCAATATCTTGATAAATCAAGAAAAGCCATCCACGAACGCGTTTTTAGTTTATTTTTGCTCCACTACATGGCGCTCTGCCATCTAAAAAGCACATATGGTCAGGAGATGCCTTCTTTATTATTAATGTTTATATATGTAAAAAAGAAAGAATTGCCTAAACATATAAAACAAATTTAATCAGTGGATAAAAATTGAATATATTTTAAATATATATTTTACAGAATATAAATTTACAATTTAAAATGTAGAGAACTTTATTAGTTATTGTAAACATTTTCAAGATAGTTATCCAATTAAATACAAACATTTTGGCTTGTTACAGATTTTCTGAAACAGTATTTGCTGATATTTTGAAGACTTTCTAGTCCTGATATAAAGGTAAGTAAAATACAATTTTAAAATAGTACAAAATATTATGTACACAGTTGTCAAATAGACTAAACTGACGAAACTGCTTAAAGGCTTTACCATTGATGAGTCAGCCTTTCTTAATAACAATATGGACTTTTTATTGCGCCAGATATCAATAATTATTTTTATCTATCGCTTTGAAATTGAAGTAATTCCATAATGTCTCAAAATTCATAGTGACTCCTGTTTTATTTCAATTTGATTACACACACAGCGCTTAACATTAATAATTCTTTAATTAACTACAACAAGATGAAAGGATTATATATATTAATGAAATGGTAATCATGGGGAAAGAAAATATGATTCAGGGCGGCTACGCCGATGCAGGATACAAAACCAGAAAGTGAAAGTACGGGTGTGACGTCAGCTCCGGTGTTGCCGAAGTTAGCCGCCCGCCGTCATGGTCCAGCAACTCCTCCTCACATAGGATTAAAGAAGTCTGAAGTGTCAAAAATTACAATTTACAAAATTTGAAAGTTTTTATATAGCCACAAAATAATTTTCTTGCCAACAATAAATTGTACTCGCATAAATAATATTTACGTATAGAACTATATAAAGAGCCACAGCTTCATATCCAAAGAGCCGCATGTGGCTCGCGAGTTTGCCAACCTCTGGCCTAGAGAGATGGCAACTCAGAGTATTTCTTGCTCCAATTTCCATGACCATAACTGAATAACATCAACAGCCATTCCTCCAAATTTACAAGCGATACCGCGGTCCAAAGGTAAAGTAGTCTGGGGCAAGAATCCTATAGAGAAATAGCTGTCATCACTGATGAGCCAGCCCCTTCTATATTTGCTGTAGATTGATAATGCGGGTTTCCGGAGCTCAGAACGCCAACTAACAGAGGACAGTTAGAATTTGTATTAGAGGTAAAAATGAAATTATATATATACCCCAAAAAACATATTTGAATTTTATTTTTCTATAGTTTCCCCATATCGTTTAGTGATTTTAACAATTCATCTAGAATAGAATATAAAGAAAGTATTATTTATCAACAAACTGATATACCGTAAATATGCGAATAAGAGAAATTCTATTTTTATATTATATAAACACGGTATATATAACAAAATAAAAATTAATTTTGTTTTCTATTTTGTTCGCTAGTTGTCAATTCATTTGTTGACAAAATTAATCGGTTTTAGAAACGTAAGGTTTGATTAATATTTAATAGACATATTTGTGAAGAAAAAAAAATGTTGTCTTCCGACTTGTGATTGAATTTATTTCCGAAGACAAACTGACTATTTTTAGATGATCCTATTTATTTATCACGTAGGATATTTTTGCCTCGAGTTGTAAGCATCTAGCACTAGCACTAGCACTAGCACTTGTATCCTGGGATAATGGAAAACCTGAAAAATCTAAAACTATCATCAATATCAAAACAATTTATTTGATTTTTTTTTTTGAGCAACCATTGTGGAAAGAAATATTGAGTAGAACTTGAGAGAGAAATTATATTTATAAAAGAGTCAAATTAAAGTTATTCAGAAATAAATATTAAGATTTATATATTAATACATATTCTTATATTTAGAGTTTAGTTTCTCATAACTACTTACTTAATTTACTCATAGAGTCGGGGGGGTCGGTGGAAGGCTGGGTAAACCGTTTGGGTTTCGACCACTAGGACCCGGGTTCGATTCCCGCATTGGGCACTTTTTTCTGTTTAAAAAAAAATGCTCCAATGGCCCCCGATTCTTGCAAAAGTCCAACCCCACCAGCGAGTGCAAGTAACCAAACGGGGCTCTGGCATTTGTAAGTGCAAACTCGAACTGCTTTTCACATGTGTAGACATGTGGTGCGCTTACAGTAAAAGCAGTCGCTAACTACCCACCATGATTATCATGGCCTGTACCACGTGTACTAGGGATAAGCAAAAAAAAAAAACTCATATACTCTACTTTATTTCATTACTATTTTAAATCTAAGAATGTGTGTGTACATTAGTCATAATGATCACTAACATTTTGTGGCTCTAGAATATCGGTGGTTTGTACTTCTAGCCCAATACAATATTGGAGCTATATTCAAGTAGAGACACTAGTGGGGGTGCACAATTGATTAGCCACGCCCTCTCAGTTATTATTTTTATTTTTTAGTAAGGACAGTAAGAAGTTGTTTATTGAAAAAATATATCGTGCTGAATATCATTTCTTCAGCGAAAATTGGTCGCCAAAGCTATATTTATATAAATCGTTATATTCATTTACGTGATTCTAATTCTTCTTGATTCCTATTCAATGATGAACAAATAAAAATATTCTGATATTTTTTAAGAGATGAAAATTTTTCCGAAAGAATATTGATCCATATAGCCACTGACTAGTCCAAGTGATCTCGCCAAAGCTGGTGTCGTGGCTTTGTCACCGATCCGCTAGTTTATGGAGACGGTCAATAGATGGCGCTCAGTTTTAGGTTTAATTGGACGTTAGGGGTGTTTTCTATTTATAAAATATATAAAAATTTACAGTTCTTTCCAAAGAGAATAACCATAATATTTTCTAAAAAATCTATAATCAATAAATTTAGTAACGTTCAATATACCGAAAAGCCTATATTAACTCGATAAAAAATAAATTTATTTATCATTATTTGAATAAAGCACGCGATAAGGTTACAAAAGGTTCAATATCGATTCATACTTGTGACCTATCCGCAACATATATTGCCTTAAACACTCTGTGTTTCTGTTAAGTGCCGCAATGGATAAATCAACAAATAATAAGTACATTATTTTGAGAAGTATTAGTTGAATTATAATAGATATTATTACGTAAAATATTGAGACGTTACAGAAACAATTTTCAATTGTACATAAATTCCTTTAAAATGTTACTTTAATTTTTCATATGTTTATTTTCATTTTTATTTTCCATTCATTAAAAGTCAATGATGTACATACTAATTTGGTAAAAAAACTCAATAAAAACGATATGTAAAAATACACATAAACAAATGGCTTGTAAAAGAAAGCAAAAATAAATGAGTTTAGGCAAAATGTCTATTTCATTAACAAACATTTCACTTTTAAAATAATAAACTTTAAAAATAAAGTTTTACTAAACTAAAATTAGCGTTTTAAAAACAAAAACGTGGCATTTGGCGCAGTCGAAAAGGATACGAAGAAAAAAAAAATGGCGGAAAATCCAAACAACCGGTTGCAAAAATTCAACGGCTCGAAGTCGGCAATTAGGCCTGAGTCATGGATCAAATTATATGATTTTGAAAATAATTCTTTAAAAGAAGATGAAAAAATCAAAAATCTTATGTACTACTTGACAGATTCAGCACTTGAATGGTATGCAGACGAGATTATTTCAAATCCTGCAATAAAAAGATGGGAAGTTGTAAAGGAAAAGTTGATTCAAAGATTTGGTTCATACAACGCAAATCCAATTGTCTCAGCATCACATCGAAGATTAAAACGAGAAGAATCAATAGAAAATTATTTTCAAGATAAAATTCGCCTGTTAAATCAAACCCATCTAACGAAGGAGGAAAAAATTAATTTGTTAACAGACGGACTTCCAAATGATTGGAAAGATTTAATTGTGGCTGCACAGCCAAATGACACCACGAAATGGGTCCATATCGCAGCTTCAATTGAACAAAATAGGGCTTCAATTCAGTTTAAGCCTAAAAACAAAATACATCTCGCGACAAAAAATAATGATAATAGAAAAAATGTTTGCCCATTCTGGTGTCCAATATGTTCGAAAAAGGGAATAAAAATTAAACATTGGGTCACAGATTGTGAGGATTATGATCCTAATTATAAAAAGGATAGGCCTAATCAAAACACTTCAGTGAAACAAGTATGCGGAGCCCCGGAATTGTTGAATGTAAGTACTTTGACAAATACCCCTACACAAGGAGCTTTCAAGCTTATCAACATAAGTGTTGAAGTAAATGGAATTCCTGCGCAAGCATTTGTGGATACTGGTGCAACAGTATCAATAATCAATTGGCGATTGTTCAAGCGAACCCGTCTTCAACTTCAACCAAATTCAGACATTCACATCAGCCAAGCGGATGGTGTTACCAGGACATGTGGAAGACTTCAGACCAAGGTAAGAATAGATAAACTAATTAAACCTGTAACTCTCCATGTAATGAAGAACTTTAAATATCCACTCTTGATCGGATTAGATGTTGCATCTCTTTTTAATCTTTTAATAGATGTCAGAGACAAAACAATTTACACCAAATTTGATGGATTACAAAATCCAATTCTTGTAAATCATCTAGAAGATATAAGAGAACATGAATTAAAAGAATTACTTGAACACAATAGGAATGTATTTTCTCAGCATGCTATTGATTTGGGAAAAGTAGCTATACAACATAAGATCATCACGAAAAGTGAACAACCAATTTCTCTTAGACCCTATCGTCGTCCTCTAAAAGAGTATGAAGAGATAGCTGAACAAGTTAAAGAACTTCTCGAACACAAGTTAATAAGAACTTCAGATTCTCCTTGGGCATTTCCTGTTGTTATGGTTCCCAAGAAGGATGGAAATAAAAGGATGTGCATTGATTACAGACGTCTTAATGAGATCACGCTGGATGACAGGCAACCCCTACCTCACATACAGGACATGTTTGATCGATTGCATGGATCCAGATTCTTCTCTACCCTTGATGTTGCATGGGGTTATTGGCAGATCGAAATGGACCCGCAATCTATTCAAAAAACTGCATTCGTCACAAACGATGGTCATTATGAGTTTTTAGTGATGCCCTTTGGTTTAAAAAATGCTGCTTCAACGTTTCAAAGGATAATCCAACATATTCTAGGTGAATTATTATGGAAAGGAACTTGCTCTTTCCAAGATGACATATTGGTGTACACGAAAACATGGCAAGAGCACATAGAGCTTCTTAGTAAAGTTTTTGACAAATTAAGACAGTACAACATGAAATTAAAATTGTCGAAATGTATTTTTGGAAGAACTGAAGTAAAATACCTCGGACATATCATCAGTCACAATCAATTAAAACCTGATCCAGGAAAAGTAAAATCTATTCAAGACTTTCCAAGACCTGATACTGTAAAGAAAGTTCGTCAGTTCATGGGATTGGCAAATTATTACAGAAAATTTGTGAAGGACTTTTCTAAAATTTCATTCCCCTTGGTTCGACTCACTCGGAAGAATCAGCCCTTCATCTGGAATGAGGAAGTAGAGGAGTCATTCGCTAAACTTAAAATGGCACTATCTACAAAACCTGTCCTTGCTATTTACAACCCGGACTACCCCTCTAAAGTTTATACAGATGCCTCCAAATATGGAATTGGAGCAATCCTAACACAAATTGGTCCAGACAATGAGGAACATGTAATTGCTTATTACTCCAAAACACTGCAACCACACCAAGAGAATTATTCTGCTTATGAGATGGAATGCCTAGCCGTGATACAAGCAACTGATCACTTTCATGTATACATAGAAAACCAACCATTTGAAATCATCACTGATCATGCGGCGCTCCAATGGCTTTTCACCATGAAGAAACCGAAACCTAAGTATTTTAGATGGATTCTTAGTTTATCCTCGAAATCATGTAACATCGTTCATCGTTCTGGAAAGCAACAAACTCATGTTGACGCCTTATCAAGACTCCCAGTTGTTAACATTGCAACTCAAGAACTTCAAGAACACCAACAAAATTCAGATTTGAGTTTCTTGAAAAATTCCCACACTCACGACGGTGTGGTAATGACCAAACAAAGAGGAGTTTTTAAAGCAGTTGTCCCAAACTCGCTTACCAAAAAAATATTGGAAGAATATCACGATTCATTGAGTCACCCATCAATAACCAAAACATGCAAACTTATAACTCAATGTTATTGGTGGAAAGGAATAACAACTGATATCAAGAATTATGTTCGATCTTGTAAATCTTGTCAACTAGTGAAGATCAGACATGAACCAACTTTAGGAGAAATGATCACTCCAACGTCAAATATCCAACCATTACAAATGATCGGTTGTGACACTATTGTACTGGGAACAGCAGCAGCTAACACAAAGCATAAATTCATTCAAGTTTTTGTTGATCACGCAACTCGTTATCTATGGGCATATCCCACAATAACAAACACTGCTCAAGCTGTCACTCAATGTCTTGATAAGATAATCAAATCTGTTAATTCGATCAATACTATCTTAACAGATAATGGCAAAAATTTTATATCAAAAGAGTTCAACAAATTTCTTTCTTTACAAGGAATTAAACACACATATACTTCGCCTTACCATCCTCAGTGCAATGGCATTTGTGAGAAATTAAATGATACGATAATGACAAAACTGAGAATAGCTGTTCTAGAGAAACCTAGATGTAAATGGAGCACATTGTTACCGCAAGTTGTCAAAAATTATAATTCAACACCACATGACGTGACTGGTTTTTCACCGCTTTTCTTAATGTATGGAATCGGTAATGTACCCGAATTTGCCGACCAAAATCCAATTACAATTGAAGAAGCCAGGAAGAAAGCTAGCCTGCGGACAGAACAATTTAGAAGTAAGTGGAAGATTAAACACGATAGCCATCACCCCAAGTATGTCTTTAAAGAAGGAGACTTAGTCATAAGAAAAATTGCCTTCAACGACCCTCGTCTCATCAAGACATCACCAAAATATGAAGGACCATTTGTCATTCAAAAAAAGATATCTGATGTAACCTACGATATCTCTCTGAAAGACCAAAAGCAAGCAAGACGCGTTCACATATCTCAACTTCGACCATTTATTACCCGAGAATAAATGCTTCAAGAAGGGGAATATGAGACGTTACAGAAACAATTTTCAATTGTACATAAATTCCTTTAAAATGTTACTTTAATTTTTCATATGTTTATTTTCATTTTTATTTTCCATTCATTAAAAGTCAATGATGTACATACTAATTTGGTAAAAAAACTCAATAAAAACGATATGTAAAAATACACATAAACAAATGGCTTGTAAAAGAAAGCAAAAATAAATGAGTTTAGGCAAAATGTCTATTTCATTAACAAACATTTCACTTTTAAAATAATAAACTTTAAAAATAAAGTTTTACTAAACTAAAATTAGCGTTTTAAAAACAAAAACGTGGCAATATATATTGAGATTAATAAAAACAACGGGTTTTATATTCAAAATTAAATGTTTATTATATATAAGATAATCCGAAAAGGCATATCCGGACTACATTCACAAGAACCTTATAGATGACAGAGCGCCATCTAGTGGAACAGAAATCAACTAACTTTTCCCTTGATTTATCAATAAAATGGTTTGGCCAAATATCAGGGAACAGGCTAAATTAACGTTTAGTTGATTTCGGTTTCACTAGATGGCGCTCTGTCAACTAAAAGGTTCTTTTGAACGTGGTTAGGAAAGGCCTTATTTGATTTTAATATCAAGACATTACCTTTTTTATCATTTTATTTGATTATATTTTTATATATAAGATAATGTGTGGGGAATATATAGTTTTTTTTTTTCCTGGTAAAGTGAGAGGATGGATATTTAATTTTCTAATAAATTATTAATCAATTAATTTAATTAAATGACACGCCCTTCATAACTATTATTATTTTTGGTCCCAAGAGAAGCTTCAATGAGACCCCAACACTACATATTATAAATCAATATGTTGTTAAGACGGTGTAGGAAAGAGGGGCGCAGCGTCGCAAAATCGATTCTCCTGTCTTGTCACTTCTAAGTAAGAGAAAGAGACAGGAAAATAACACCTAGTACAAGGTATGTCTGAAAAGTTGCGAGAAAACAAAGATACGAGTAATTGGTGAAGTATAAACATTTATTAAAATGATGCGTTAGCGCGCTATCTGTTATTAAAATTCAAAACTAATATAGACGCGTATTATTGTATGTAATTCTGCTGTCCTCAAAGCTTATGTCCATAGTTAATCTAAAATACCCATTTCAAGAGTCTAGCATCAGTATCACTATAAAAGGAAGATCGAAAAATTCAATATGGCAGCGGTATGGTAGATTAAACTGTAGAAACCGTTGGGAGGGTTCACAACTGATGATCCAGGCCCTCCCATTAATTTTTCCATTACAGTAAGGGCAGTAGAAATTGTTTAATTTTTAAAAGAATCATTCGCGTCTATAATAGTTTCGAATTTTAATTTATAATAAAATAATTAAATATATTTATCACCATTGTAGTTCATCTCCTAAAAAAAGCCACTATTTGCTGTAAAACATCTCTTATATCGTTTATCTATAGACGAAAAACAAGAAATCACAGGCTTGGACGATGTTGAATTTTCCAACTGTAAACTGCTTAATTTCAACAACTGTCGAATATCACGATTCTTCAAGTTCTTTTTTAGTCTGCCAGATAGAAAAAAAGGCGCAAAAGAAGGGTTTGGAGAATAAGGGGGATGAGACATCACACTAAATCTTTTTTTTTTAGCCAGAAACTGATTGATCGAAATTGCCGTTTGAGGCCTTGCATTATCTTGCAGCAAAAAATTATTTGTGGTCCAGATTAGTCTTTTTCTTTCTTTTTTTTAATTTTGGTAGAAAGTCAATCCATAACTTATCTCTATAAATGTTGGCTGACTGTCTGCTCTTATAGCACAAATTGATAATGGATCAGTTCTTTTAAAATAAAATTAAAAATGATAATCATGACCTTGATTTTTGACTTTGACATCCGTGTAATTTTTTTATAGGTGACCCCGGACTATGCCACTTCAAACTCTGTATTTTTGTTTCTGGTTCATATGTATACATCCAGGTTTAATCTCCAGTGATTATGTGTCTAATAAAGTAAATTCTCTCTATGAATATGTCTAAAGCATCCTGAAATATTTCCTTTCTGATCAGCATTTCTTCTAGACCTCAAAATATTGGAACTATTCGACATATATTTCTCTTTTGTTAGGATCTTCAGTCACAATGGAATAAATTATATCCCTGCCCCCTCTTAATTCATTAGCAATATCTCTGACACCTAGTGTTCTGTCAAGAAAGAGGATTCTTCAACTTTTACAACCAGATTTGGAATGCGAACATACTTTGATTTTCCTTAAAGTTGCATATCTTGAGTCTCTATTCTTACAATCTGCATAACATCTGTAAAGTGTAATTTTAGACATATGATTATATGGATAAGTTAGCGTAGCATTTCGTAAGCTTCAAATTAGGTTTTCCCGGTTTTCTCGTCTAATTTCTTGTCCTTTTAGGCGATGAGTCGATTTGTTCTATCTGATATTTTGTATTATATCAAGTCAAAATGGGTGCCCTATTCAATGATGATAACAGTGTGACTAATATTTTAAAACATTTTAAATAAAAACATTCAAATAATAATATATGAAAACATTCAAAAACAATGTATTTCTCATTACTTTACTCACAGACGCACTTTGTACAACCTGTAAACTAACTTCAATCAGGGCCACTAAACAATAGATTTATACTAGTATAACATCCAATAGTGAAATTATATATATATATATAACTATTCAAATACCCTATAATATCTTATCACAATATCTCCAACAAATATGAAATATTGATTTCAATAACTGGCCTTCTTTAATTGATCCTAATAGTATATTAAATAAAAAAAAAATAGGAACATTGCTATCCCAAAATTTACAAACTTACACCAGTTCATCACCATTTTTCATCTTTCCATCATTGCCCATTATTCATCTTCATTTTCAACAAAACCAAATCTATATATGCAAATTTTCCATAAGATAACTCTAAAATATAATAAAAAATCTTGTAAAATATTTCTATTTATGCAAATTATAAAATATTAACCAACATGGAGCAATGGTATAAACGAGAGTTATGGTTATAAAATATGTCAGAGAAATAAAATCTCACTGATTTTAGAAATATAAATATTTGTTTCAAAAATATATATATATTCATATGGAGGTCGGTGGAAGGTGCTCTAAACTGTTGGTTTTCTACCGCTACGACCCGGGATCGAATCCCGCATTGGACACTTTTTTTCTATTTGTAAAAATGCTCCAAAGGCCCCTGATTCGTGCAAAAGTCTAACCGCAACAGAGGTTGCAAGTAACTAAACGGGGCTCTGGCACATTTGTAAAGCGCAAAAGTCGAACTGATTTTCACATGTGTAGAAATGTGACGCACTTAAAGTAAAAGCAGTCGCCAACCCACCATGATTATCATGACCTGTACCACGTGTACTTGGGATAATAATATCAAAATATATATTCATATAACTAAAATTTTAAATATTAAATTCATGTTTATATAATTATTCAAATTATATATAAGTAGATAGAGAAAGTAGATAACTATAGTAATTTAAATCTATTTACAATTAAAGCGCACTAATCGATATCCAATGAAGGAATAATAAGGCCAATATAAACGTTAAACAATTTATTGTGTGTGTTTGTATAAAACTTTATCTATTTAACCAATATTGCTATAATATATATTGTGTATAATATGTATCTATAAATTACGTGTTCTACTGCGTAAATACTAAATATTAATATAATAAAATAATATAATATATGAGAGGTGTATAGCAAAGCTATATTAATTCAATTTATATTCAATCAAGCTCTATTCCCTTTTGTCTCGAGGATATTATGGTAATGGTTATATGATACATCTTGGCAGAAGATAGGGTTAAATAGGTTGGTCAATGGTCCACTTCCAATAAATATATGGCCCATTTATTTCTTTCCCATGTTGCTCTCTGACTTTTGTTCTTGCGCGGATTTCTTTCTTGTTATTTTCGCCGGTTAATAAAAAACTATTTTTTCTTTTGCCCTTTCTATATAACTTCTATATACATAGAGGCTATATTATACAGATTGTGGTGGAGATACTTTATGAGGTTAATTACAGGCGACCATTCTGCGAAATAATATATTACACGGGAGAAATAAATAAAAGAATGATTATTAAAAATAAGTGAAGTAAAAATAGAGGCTTTTGTATTATAAATAAAACTCTACGTTTTGAATTATAGATTAAATATTTATGACATATATATATTCCAATATTATAACCTCTGTATAATCTTTAGGACACAATAATAAAGCCTCCGAGGTTGTGTTTCTTTCTTTAAAACGTTTAATTAAGCTCAAGCTTTCGGCCACCATACCCGAAAGCTTGAGCTTAATTAAACGTTTTAAAGAAAGAAACACAACCTCGGATGCTTTATTATTGTGTCCTATAGACATATATATATATATATATATATTTAAATATTTAATATTGTGAGATTTATTTCTTCCTTTAAAAAAAAATGTTTACAACAAACCTATTTCAATCATAATGTATTTTCTTATATATAATATAGATACCTCATTTTTCTCTTTCATTTGGCGCCAGTGTCCTTAGCGAGACAACACCCATTGTTGTTATAGTTGAATAACGTTTAAGTAAATTTTCCCACAACTATATAACACACATACACAAAGAATATATTATTTCGTCTCATATGTGACGTAAATTTCAAGAGAGTTTCTCTAAATTGATTTTTTTACAAAAAATATATATATATTTTCAACTCAAAAATTGTATAATTGACAACATTACTTGTGGTTTTATATTGGATCAAATATATTTGTTTCAACTTAACCTAAAAATAAGTTAAACATATTTTGTTCGACGTTCTCCAACATAGGCAATATCCACAACAACACGGCATATCCTGACCGTTCACATGACCACTTTAGCCTGGAACGCGTTTGAAGTTGGGTATTTTTTTATTTATCGATAAAATGGTTTGGCTAAAATATCACGGAACAAGTTACATCAACGTTTAATTGATTTCTGTTTCACTAGATGGCGCTCTGTCATATAAAATGCTCATATGGGTGATCAGTAAATGTCTTTTAGTTTTAAATATATTCATATGTGTAATTATTGTAGGGAAGTTATTCCATAAGACTCCATGATAGGTAAAAAGAGCTGCTGGCGTTGTTGGCTATCCACCACATAACAGTCAGACTTTAGGAAGATATTGATCTATACCAATGACGTTCGCCTCTCCTATCAAAATGGTCCTTAGAACTAAGCACTATCTCTTCATTTTCTCCATAAACTAACAGACTCCTTTCAGTGACAAAGCTACAACACGAGCATTCGCAAACTGATAAGCGTTCACCTGAAGACCTTGGTATCGGGCTAATTGGTGCTCAGTTCTAGCGTCTATTTTGACTGAAAAGGCGATACTTTTTATTGATATATATTGTAATTTTGCTGTGTTAATGGTAATACTAATAATTTTATATATTTTATCATATGAAAATAACAGATAATATTCCATATAATTGGGTATAAATAATTAACTATTAACCCTTAATTAAAGTTTGTATTGATCGATGTATTTAGTTTTTTTCAAATACAGCAACCGAATTGAAAATAAATTTATATTTTTTAATATTATTTTTGGGTTCATCTGAATATTCATAAAAAATATTTATATCAATAATATAAAACACTCCTGATAGGCTTAGCAAAAATACGATGTTTCTTTTATTGATATCAAGTTGTTTTGTACTCACGCATTTTGTAGTTAAGAAGACATCCCTTTTGATATAAACTAATATATATTTATTTAAGGAACGACTTGGTCCAATACAAATATTGTTAAAACAAGCGAGAGATAAATCAAAACAGAAAAGTCATGAAGCGTAGAAGTAGAAGTGATGTCAGCACCGATGATGATAAAGTCAAAGTCTGCGTAACAATTCCTATATACACTCATGAACAAAACTTAAGGAAGTTGTTCCTACTAACATGTATATCGGGATTCAGACAATAACTCTGAAAGATATTACAGTGATATTTTAAGAAGACACACGAGATAACTAAGTGTGAACAAAATTGCCTCTGTCTTTAAAAAAAAAACAGACAACCGCGAAAGACTTTTTACTACCTTAAGCGTTGTCCTTTTGTGCAAACAATCGCATTATATGGTTATCATTTATTATTATTTTTTTATTTATTTGACATATCGGACGCGATATCCCAGCTCGGGATACTTGCGCCTAAATATATTTTAGTAGATTATATACAATTCATTTTATACAATTTAATAACCGGACTAAAAACATAATTGAAACTTGAACGAGAGTACTCCTAAACAGAAGAGAAAATCTAAAATGGATTATTTTAGCAACCTATATACAATTCATTATATACAACTCAATAACCGACTAATTGAGTAATAATAATACAGACAACCGCGAAAGACTTTTCACTACCTTAAGCGTTGTCCATGAGTGTAAACAATCGCATTATATGTTTATCATTATATTCTTTAGAAAATATATCAATAGAGAATTTATGAATTTACCTCGTTTCTTGCAAATTTTATGGAATAATATTTTTTTTTATTTTTAATTGATATTATTTATTATTCAAACTAAAAAAGGCATATTCTGACCAGGAGCACATGTGCTTTACAGAAGACAGAGCTCCATAATTATAAAATGTTTTTTTTCCCTCAATAATGATTTGTTGTATGATAAAATTAAGGCAATTTAATTATATTTAGCTGTTTGAAATCTCATTTCTCTGCATTCCTATTTTTCACATTTTATTAATAATTCCATATACAGTAGAACCTCTCCCTTTAGCGGACACCTCTCCACAAAGGACAGTTTTCATTTGCAAAATGACTATTTTTACAATTTAGCAACGTCATGGTAAGAGAACACCTTTCCCTAAAGGACACTTTGGCTCTGTAATTAGGTGTCCTTTACAGGGAATTTTTACTGTATTTCCAATGTAAGATTATCGTATACAAAGTTGTATATGTAATATATAATCGAGAGAAGATGGAGCGGGCTTTGAGCGTCTCTTAAAGTCCATCAGCGCCATTATGAATGGGTTGTTTATGGCACGCCACGTTCGACACGTAAATCACATTTAATGTCACCAAGGATGAGGTCGTAAAGCAGCGTTTTCTCACAAAAAGATTGGCATCCATAGAGTCTCTAATTAGTTCCATTAGCTAAATAGAGATGTCGCTGTAATCAATATTTTTCTACCTCTAAGTTTCAGGTATTGCTGATTGTATATCACACACTTGGAAGGTGTCCAATCATCACCTGTAAATATATAAACATCAACCAACCCTACACATAGTGGATAAAGTGTTATTTTGAGGATGTGTTAATGTGAATACACACTTATTTCATATGTGAGAAAATAAGATAAAAATAGAAAAAGGTCTGGTGTTGATATAAAAGACAAAAATGGCATATCCTGACTGCTCAATGATCGTTTTATATGGCAGAGCGTCATTTATTGAAACAAAAATCAACTAAATGTTGAATTAACTTATTCCAACCCAAGCTTTGGCCAACCCAATTTTTTGATTAATCAAGGAGGGGGTAACAACGTACACGTTTAGGGCTGTTGACCCTCGACAGTGTGATGCAGACTGTACCATTCATGCATAAATTTTTATAATATAATAAATGGATATATTTTTCATAATTTTTGAAATTATATATTCATTTTAACGTGTATATTTATATATTATAAAAACCAAGATAAATAAATTTTCATAATGTCAAAATATTCCATACATTTGATCCACTGAACACAGGTAGGGGCGCCATCATATATATATATCACTAGATGAAGATGGTGTGCAGGCTTCAATGATAAAACTACTACAATCATACTTTGATAATAGAAGAATAAGATTTAGATATTCCTCAACTGAAATTAATAAGAAACTAAGTAAAGGATGTCCACAGGGAGGACCACTGTCTCCCACATTATGGAATATTCTTATTAATGAGATACTGAATAAAAATCTGGATGATAATTGTCAAACAATAGGATATGCAGAAGATATTACGTTAATATGTTGGAATAAAACTCCTGAACAACTAATAAAGACAATAGATAATGTATTAAGAAAAATCAATAAGTGGTGTGAAAGTCGTAAATTAAAATTGTCAGATGAAAAAACAAAAATATTATATTTATATAAATGCAATAGCGATATAATAGTCTCAGGTAGCAATTTAATTAAACCGGTTGAAGAACTTAAGATTCTAGGAGTGACTATTAAAAATCACCGAGTCAGAAGCAAACTGGACTTTACGCCTCACGTTAATGAAATGATCATAAAGGTAACTAGAGCTAGTGGATACCTATTTGGCCTGACAAAGAAAGCATGGGGTCTGGACTTTAGACGAAGGCTGATATTGTATAAGACATTATATCGAAGTACAATTACTTATGGTTATTCAATATGGTATCCATTCTTAAACAAAAAGTCTAAAGACAAACTTAATTCTCTTCAATATAATATATTAAAACATTGTATACAGGCCTACAGTACAACATCATCGGATTGTACACATATACTTGCACAAGTCCCCAAACTTACTGAATATATTGAATCTAACATGTCGAAAACCGAAATAAATTACAACCGATTTGACTCTTCAAGTAGGAATATAATTTCTAATTACATAAGGGAAAAATTGCAGAAATACTATGAGAAGACTAATACCAATTTCAAGTCCTTCTTCACTGATTCCCAAATACCCAAATATGTCAAGCCAAATTTTTACAATGTCCAATTTTTTACTGGACACGGTAACTTTAGATCATATTTGTACAAAGTCAGAAAGACGGATTCGCCTAAATGCTCATGTGGTGCAGAAGAAGAAAATCCTGTACATATTTTAACGGACTGTCGACTTGTAGAGGACTTGAGAGTCAAAAATCAAATAAATATAAATTGTCTAAATAAAATAGTTAATAATAGATATATGTATATAAATTTTAATAGATTTTGTAGAATATTTTTTAGTAATAGATAGCCTGGGCTGTAATAACTGATATATAGTTATATGCTGTAAATAGCTCTAAATTTCTGTTCTTATGTGATGTTCACTAATATTCATTATAGGGTAATTAAATCGTTAACTAACTGACAAATATGTTAATAATTTATATTATAACAACTAAAATCATATTAATAATATTACTGTAAATAAGCTCCCAAACTTGTGTATGCATGCAAATATCCAAGACGGATATCGCGTGCTTTGTAAATGATAATAAATAAATAAATATATTTTGAAGAGTAACTATTTTATTAAAAAATGCATTTTCATTTCTTGCATTTCCTTCATTTGAGAATGTTTATTCACGTAAATATGCATTTTTTATGAATTCATTTGGAATCAGGAAGAATAATTACCTTGTACATTTAAACTTTAATTAATCAAGAATGAATTTTATATGAGCCTGAAAATATTTTTATAATATTTAATAAAAAATATAATTCAAGCGTGTTGTTAAAAAAACAATATCAAATTTGTACCTTTATATTGCAATGATAAAATAATTGGCAGGGTCGAATTCACACACCAGTAGTTACATTTCAAGCTGCATCGCCAATAAAAAATCCAGGTCATTCTTAAATATTTCCCCATTGTAATTAAGGCGTAGTTAGAAATATTTTTCATGAAAAAAATAAATTATCTGCGTTCAAAGAGTTTATATTTCTAAATATACGTAGATGTCGAGAACCTTAGAATCTTTTTGAGGTTCTAAAAATATTTTGAAAATATTTCATCATTTCAATCAATTGATAAAGTTTTTATTTTTCATGTGACCTAATTAGAACCTAAATTTTGTGTAACAAATCGTAAAAACTTCCTAAAATATTTAAGGAAGTTTGTTTTTTGGACTATTGCATTTTTCCAGATGACAAATGCAAGCTCCTTGACCAATTCCTGGAGAAATAACTATAGTATACAAATTTGACTTCCCTATAAAAATATCGAAATACATTTTATTTCCAAATTATTTGTGAAACTTCGAATTAAATATTCAATAGATGTTTGAGCAATAATCAAAACGGTTTCCAAGGGTGAGTTCCTTTGCTTTATTTTATTTTCATCTCAAGCTTTCGAGGATAACAAATCTGAATAAAACAAGAAGCACACCCTCAAAAGCTGTTTTACTTATTATTTATAGGTATTGCAGAGAATATATCTTTCTGAATTTGATAAATGTTGTTTTTTATTAGATTTATAGTGGTCAAAAATCATATTTATAAAATGAAATTACTTATTAAATCAACAATTGCATTAATATATTTAGATTGATTATTTAAGTTGGTGAAGGAGTTGTGGGACAGCTCTTTGTTTATCGCTGAACTTTATTACTACGTCGGCTGAACCTTTCCTAGATTCAATATATGAAAACCAAATATTAATAATAATAAATAAACGGCTTCCGAGTAAAGTTTCATGATTTATATATATATTCTCTCCTATATATCATGAGGTAATATAATTAATACTGATTTTTTATGTATAAATTCATCAATATAAAACAAACTATTATTCAGCGATGGTTGTTTTGTAAAATTAAGAATTCTATATATTGGGGCTATGTAAAAATCTTCGCTATAAACTTCTAGAATTTCTATGTGTCTATTGAGATGTTATTGTGTTTTATGGATAACATGGCTTCGAGAATTAATCTTCTATGTTTATTGTCTATGTTTGAGAAAATATTATTATTTTTTGAGTTCAATGTATGTCAAACAAATATTAAAAATGTGTTTATTATTAAATAATTCAAAATAATCGAGGTACGTTAACAACGAGGTGTCTAGAAGCCAATGTTCTATCTGATCAAGCAATATTTTAAAATTATATATCTAATTGTCCATCTCTTGTATATATATATATATTCCAAAATTCCAGCAAATAAATATATATATGTATATAATTTGATATAAATATATTTTTGAATAAGAATATTAAAGTAGAAACCTTAGGTCTCCAGGGAAATTATCGAATTAGAAAAATCGTAGAATAAGGATAATAAAAAATCAATGTATCTTTTGAATGGTCATCTAACTCGTGGTTCGAAGGTCAAAATTATTTTATGATAATTCATAGAAAATATTAAAAGTTCTATCCATGTTATTTTATATTAATTTGAATAAAAAGCAGGTAAAAATATTGAAGAACAACACATAAATAAATGATTTTATTATTATAATGACAAATCGTATCAGTAAAAAATTCGCAATTCTGTGAAAATCAGCTAAGAAAACAACCAGTGGTACCAGATAAAACTTTTTAATTCAATTTATTCAGCAACCTAACCGAATACATAAGAAAGTTTTAGAGCAAAAGTATTTTCAAACATTTTCTTCTCAATCATTCTAGAATATTTTATTTAATTTTTGTCGTTTAAAAATTCAAAACGATTTTGTTTTCGTCGCCATTTTGTCCTTCAATTTTTATGGGATTACAAATAAGGGAAATGGGAAATCGATTGAAGTAAATTTTTTAAAGTTTATCTTATTTTTTCTTCCAAAATAGAGTTAGGTCGAAACACCTTTTCCATTTTGTGGGTTATTTGATAAAATAATGTTTTATATGGGATTTTTCCAGCTGAATCAGTCCTAAAGGTTGTGTATCTCCTAAATCAGGCTCTTCTAAGCCTAAGCTATAGGGATAGCCTAGTGCAGGGATCGAAATACTTTTGAGTCGTTTGCGTCAAAAATTTTATAAATTCTAAGTTTTTAAAGAACCAAACATTTTTTTCTTTGTTAATGTTTTGCAGACGTGAGATTTCTGAAACTATTATTATATCAAATATAAGTAGTAGAGGTGTATAATAATTGGATAATCGTGATATAATATTGAAAATGTTACCCTCTTTATTTATAATTTGAGGAAGAAATATTTGATTGAGACTTGACTAATAAAGCAAAGAGTTGATTACGTATTTACATATTTACAAAAGATTTTGTCCAACCAAAATAAAACAACAAAAAAATATTTATATAGGGTAAAGCCTCATCATATGGAAGTTAGCTTCACAGCATTAAATCACGAATGTTTATTTAAACATAAAACAAATTTATACTGCCCATACGATTTGTCCAATGCAGTATTAGAGCTCTAAGAATTAGGGTCTCTGTAGATTAAATTGGTGAGAACATTGAGAGGGTTCCCTATTGATGAACCAATCCCTCTAAATATTTTTTAATCGCTGTAGGTATAGTATGAGTTTTTTTATGTGTAGAAGAAACATTCGTACTTTAATATTTCCATTGCTTATATATACTTATATGTAGATATGGTGCGGTATTACTTCATAATTAATATATATGCAATAAAATTCCTCTCTGAATAAATTGAAAAGAGTAGTGAAATATGACCGTTATACGGAGCTTCTATCTCGGTATATGAAATGGGATAAGTCCTAAATTATTACCTAGTGTACCCCATCATCTTCTACTAGGCCTTCAAAGAACGTCATTTCACACAGTGACCATTTGCCATGATCTCACTTAAATCTAATGCTGAACAAGAACTCCTAGAATGAAATAGATGTCAAATGAAGAGCTCTGTTCGCTACTTCTTTTTTAATCCGATTTTTTCCCAGATGAACTGTCAGTACTGAGACTGGGAATTCCATTTTTGCGCTAGGTATTGTCTTTCTTCTGCTAAAACCCATTTTGTTATAATCTCATTGTCTTTTTGTTTATGTTGCATTTCAAACAGTCAATGGTGATAGACCTTTAAAAATAGCGTGTAATTGTGAACCTTTCCTCAGAAGTTAATAACAGGCTTGAAAGTAATCTAAGGTTTAACATAATATATTGTTTCATTCTCTCGAAATAATTTGGTTTCTGTCAGTAAATAATTATAAATAAACATTGACATTATAATTTTAGGGCTGAAAAATATTAATATTTGCTCGAAATTTGATTATTTTTAGTTTTATTCTTATGAAATGCGACAAAGATTTAATTCAGATTCAACTCTATGTCTTGTTGAAAATCAGCCATCCAGGTACGTATTGAGGACGTCCTTAGCCGACAAACATATATATATGTAATAAGTGAGAGATCCTGTTGACTCTTGTAGAATCCTGTCGACTAATGTAATAATGTGAGATGTCCTGTCGACTCACTGTAATGATTTGTTGAGTTTGATGTCGACTACTGAAATAAGTTGAAGTTCTGGTAAGCCTTGTGTAGAGTTTTCCAGTACCTCTCTGCACCTTGGAAGACCTTTAAAAGTTCTCACAAAATACAGGCAGTCGTGGTCGAGGCAGAGTGGAAAAGCTTGGGAATGTCCACACAAAAAAACGAAGACACAATTGCACTAAGAAAGTTCCGTTAACAGATAAAAGTTGAGCCAGGAGCGAAAGATGGAGAGCTAGAAGATTTCTTACTCGTCTACATGATGGATGGGATGAAACTCAGGTACGACCGACGTGAGCTGACGCTAAGGGTGAACTAAACTCTACTCTACTGTCAAGTGACTGTAAAGTGATGTATTTATAGGTTAAAGACGGGGGGACCTTATGTGACAGGGGCGTTTCTGAGAAAGGGGGCCCTTACCTGCCCAGGTGTGAGAGGGGTCTCTGCATTCCACCACATGTGACAGTGTGGGTGGCCTTGTCGTGGGAATTGTAAATCTACCTGATTTATGACTTCCATCTTTAGACTTTGCTGTTTTGGCAATACTATATGCTCGATCTCTGCTTTAGCTCAACTCTTAAATCTATTACAGATTTTATTTATTTATCCACTTTGTACAAATTACATTACATATGGCGATGCAATGACACAGATTAATCATGCGCATAATTATTTATAGATGTGTTTCTATATACAACATGACAATCTTGTTATACGTAATTATACAATATAGAGTTGTTGGTTTAAATTACCATAGATGAGCCCCGGGAGTGAAAGGGTTTATCCGGGTTTTGGCGGGTAAAGCCTCTCTAACACAGGTAAGTAATTAAAATTTATTTTACTTAATTTAAACTGTGAGGGTTAAAAAGGGCTATAACAAGATGATATTTGTTGGATATATAAAAGTGAAATAAAAATGACATTTTGTTTGATTAACAAAAAAGATTATTAAAATAAAATGATGACATAAAAATTCACATTCTAAGAGAATATTGGTGGGCGTTGGACAGGGTTAGTAGTTGAAGAATATGTAATTGTTAGAAGTGCACATGTAAACCAAATACTCAGGTCCAGGTGCAAAGCGAGGATATAGACTTGAGCTGTCTTCCTTGGCAATGTTTCACTTGCGATCCTATATAAGGGTTACAGTGCTTTGTCACAATTTTAGGATTATTGGGTTAAAAGTTGCTGAAGAAAAGTTGTTTATTTATATGATTGGGAAAGGAGTGAAATAGAGCCATGCGATAAGTAGAATTGTTGTAGCGACAGTAGGTGGTCTGACTTGACTCGAAATCAAAGGTTGAATGTGGTCCGCTAGAGCTGAAAAAAAAAGTTGAAAGTTGAAAAAAGTGAACGCTTTGTGAATGCGTTGGTGATTTGCTCTGCGGATGAAATGAAATAAACTTTTGAAACGTGTTCAGGCCAGAAGTTTGGATTTGTAAGTCTGGGGAACGGTGTTTTCAAAGAGTTTGTTGAATTACGAAATCAAAAAATAAATTGTCAAGCAGTGCTGTCGTTTTTCTACGCTGATGTGACGCAATGGCTGAAAAGATAGTGATGAAAAATATAGGGAATTGGTTAAAGAATATGATTGTTGAAAACGATTGTTGTAGATGCCCGATAGTGGATGATAAACATTGTCAGATAATAAAGGTATTTAAACAAATATAAAATATAGTGAATAGAAATATAGAACTATGATTGCGGGTACAAAAAGTGTAAGTGGATAAAATTAAACTCTGATATATAAAATATATAATAAATAATAAAATAAAAATAATTTTTGAAACAATTAGATGTTTTACAATACTGAAATAATATCATGAAAAATAAAAGTAAATTTGACTAAAGTTTTTTATTTTATTATTATTTTTTTTTTTAAGGTTGGATTAAAAATTTGATTATATAATTGAAAGGTAAAAATAAAAATAATTATTCAAGATTTTATACAAAATTTATAATATAATTGAAGGTTATTAATGATTGGATAAATTTTAAGTAGTGTAAAATTGAACAAAAATTGTCTCTTTTGACGAAAAGTTACAGTTGTGGTGTGTAGATCATATCCTATTGGTAAACATTGGTGTTTTTGACTCTGTGAAGCGGGAATATGTGAAATAATCCCTTCGTTTGTCCACAATGCTGTTATGTAGAGAATGATTTCTCTTTCGCGTTATAAAGTCTATATAAGACTCAACCAAATTGTTTTAATTGGTGTTATCAATTAACATGTAAAATGTTTAATGTATTTTGTGTTGTGATATCTCGTTGGTGAGATTTGTGAGATTCTCGAGGAAATCTAAATGGTTGGTTTGAAGCATTTGTTTAAAATGGCGATCATGAAGCTAGCGGTCAAGAAGATCTGCCTTGTGAGGGGGGAGAGAGGAGATGTCCAAAGATAGCAGTGACTTGGGGAGTGACGTCATAAAGGGCGTCCACTTCCTTTTTTTCACGGAAATTCTTTTTTTGGGGTGGTCACACATGTGGGATGGTTTTCTAGGTTTGAGATTTACTTGAAACTGACTTTCTTCTTTTGTTGAGTTGGCAATTTTCTGCTATAATTGAAAGATATGATTTTCTCGGTGTTCGTAGTTGTTAAGACTTAGTAAAAATGTTATACGATGATTTCAGGCTAGAAGTGAGTGAAAGATATGACTTTCGACGTGGACACGCTTTGAGGTGATATGTCATAGGCATGAAGGCGTCTTTGGCCTGAAAAGTGAAAGGGTTTTGTGGTGTAGCGCTATGACACGATGTGAAAAATTGTGAATGAAAAGGTGTCCCGTGAAGTCGTTGTTTCGTACAGAATCTAACCTGTTTCACCATGAATGGTGTTGTTTATTGTTTATTGTTTATTGTTGTTTTAATGATCATGGGTGGTTGTTGTATGAAACACATCGAGAGAATATTTGACTGTTAGTGGATGTGGCACGCTTAATGTGAAATTATTTTATTGTGGCGACGATATAGAGCTAAGTGGAGCTCGAAATTGGATTTGCGTGTTAAGTCGTGCACTAAAAATTGTTGCCAATTGGATAAAGTGATGTGTGAGTGTAATAACGTTTTTTTGAAAGAAATGTGTTGATGACCAACCATGCATGTAAAAGGAAAAGACGAGGGAGTGTATTTATCCCCGAATATTAACGATTGTAATCGTTTTGGAAGGCTGTGACTTAAATTAGCTACTGGCGGTGAATTGGAGTGAATCTTTATTTTTAACTTGTTTTGGGAAAGATAGTTGTTTTCCCTAGTGGCGTTTTTGAAGATATTGTATCTTCCGATTTTTGCAATTAAAAAAAATGCGTTTCACCTATGCTAATTTACATTTAAGATTTGAATATATTTTTCAAATCGTTGATTATGGTAGCGTTAAAATGATTCTTGTAAAAGGGCAATGTCGTGAGAGTTACAAATAATTTAAATTGGGCGCTTACTTAAAATGGTGATAATTACCAAATTTTAAGAATTGATAAAGATATTTGTCTTTTGGTATATAAAGATAACTAATAAGTAAAACAAAAATAAGTTGAGAATTATGATGAACGAGATTTTTTAAAAATAATAATAAGGATTTTTTTTTTCAAGTTGTAGACTTGGATAGTACCATTTTAGATAAATTTTGGATAGACATGTAAAATTAGTAAATTGGTAAAAATGCGTGATGGGCGAAATTTTTTTTTTTTTATGAGTAAAATTGAGAGTAATAACTTGAAATTTATAATCTGATTAAAAATTAAAGTAAATTTTATAAATGAGAGCTGCCTTCCATAGAAAATGCAGGGTATATAACAAAACCAGTCCAATACAATAGTAGAGCGGTCTAGAGATTAATTTGGCGAAACCGCTGAGAGGGTTCACTACTGATGAGCCAAGCACTCTCATTCAATAACTCATATCATTGCAGTAAGGTCTGTAGAGATAATATCTGATGATATTTAAAAGAAACTCATTGACAGTAAATTTATTTGTGTAAAATTTTAACGATAGATGGCAATAAAATTTAATTTACTAATAAATGAGAGTGTTAAAGTTTTAAAAATTGAATAAAAAATGATATAAAAAGGTAAAAATTGATTTTAAAATGCTTAAGGTGAAAATATAAATACAAATTTTATGGGGAATCAAGTTTTGAACTTGAGGATAAAGTTATGCAAGATTTTAAAACTTACAGTTTTGAAGATAGTTCAGTCAGGACACTTGATCTTTGGTTGTTTTCCTGCTGACGTGGAAAGCGCTCCATGCAGGGCTTGTAGAAGCTTGTAGTTTCTCCAACGTTGATTGCGGTTTGTCGCCTTGAACATTGTATCGTTGTCAGGTCGAAGGTGGAGAACTTGTCACAGGGTTTGGGCCACATCGCTGCTCGGTTTCCATGTCTTGTGGGATTTTCGGCTGTGTCGTTGGGGTGGTCAGTTTACTCCCGGCGTTGGCGATCGGTGTTAGCGGGTCTGCGGAGGTCCCTTGGGACGGCGTTT
Source organism: Cordylochernes scorpioides (assembly GCA_030710605.1). Lineage (NCBI taxonomy): Eukaryota > Metazoa > Arthropoda > Arachnida > Pseudoscorpiones > Chernetidae > Cordylochernes > Cordylochernes scorpioides. The sequence continues at coordinate 37,807,864 of CP092876.1, forward strand.
CCTCCTAAAATATCGTCTCTTGTTGGGAAGAGAGATTGCTTGGTCGTTTCGTTGGAATGGTCGGTTTGTTCCTCCATCTTTGCTCGTTCTCGCTTCCTATCTGAACAGTCTTCTTACCTCTTCGATGTGTCATCCTTCGTTTCGGTCATCCTGTCGACTAATGAAATATTTTGAGATCCTGTCGACTAATGTAATAAGTGAGAGATCCTGTTGACTCTTGTAGAATCCTGTCGACTAATGTAATAATGTGAGATGTCCTGTCGACTCACTGTAATGATTTGTTGAGTTTGATGTCGACTACTGAAATAAGTTGAAGTTCTGGTAAGCCTTGTGTAGAGTTTTCCAGTACCTCTCTGCACCTTGGAAGACCTTTAAAAGTTCTCACAAAATACAGGCAGTCGTGGTCGAGGCAGAGTGGAAAAGCTTGGGAATGTCCACACAAAAAAACGAAGACACAATTGCACTAAGAAAGTTCCGTTAACAGATAAAAGTTGAGCCAGGAGCGAAAGATGGAGAGCTAGAAGATTTCTTACTCGTCTACATGATGGATGGGATGAAACTCAGGTACGACCGACGTGAGCTGACGCTAAGGGTGAACTAAACTCTACTCTACTGTCAAGTGACTGTAAAGTGATGTATTTATAGGTTAAAGACGGGGGGACCTTATGTGACAGGGGCGTTTCTGAGAAAGGGGGCCCTTACCTGCCCAGGTGTGAGAGGGGTCTCTGCATTCCACCACATGTGACAGTGTGGGTGGCCTTGTCGTGGGAATTGTAAATCTACCTGATTTATGACTTCCATCTTTAGACTTTGCTGTTTTGGCAATACTATATGCTCGATCTCTGCTTTAGCTCAACTCTTAAATCTATTACAGATTTTATTTATTTATCCACTTTGTACAAATTACATTACATATGGCGATGCAATGACACAGATTAATCATGCGCATAATTATTTATAGATGTGTTTCTATATACAACATGACAATCTTGTTATACGTAATTATACAATATAGGGTTGTTGGTTTAAATTACCATATATATATAATTTAACATTTATAGATATGAATATATATATATATATATTTTAAGAACGAAATACTTGATGAGGAAAGAGTTTCTTTATTACACAAAATTAGTTCACAAGCTTTCGGGCACAATCACCCTTCTACTGGTGTAAAACGAGACAAAATTATTAGTGGCATTCAGCTATATACATATATATAAAAGTAAGAAAATAAGACAGATATGTAAAATTGTGCCAGAGAAAATTAACATAATATTGGAGGATCATTCATAAAATTAAGCAAAGCAAGTAAATAAACGTATAATACATTCAATACTTGGCTATTACAGAAACTAAGTATGAACAACGACTGTTAAACGAAATAAAACAAAATAAAATAGAAATAAAATAAAATAAAATAAACCAAAATTGCCATTGACGTGTAAAAGTATAAGTAAGTTAATGAAAACTAGATCTTTCAGGTAGGAGGTTCCAGTACTAAATTATCATATATTTCAGGAAGGTCTATTGCTCTATTGATGCTTTTAAATTTTTTGGTGAGTATAGCTTCCAGGACCAATCGCTGGTGTTTGTTCTTAATCTCATGATAATGGGCCGAGGGGTTATAGATATTGAATGTGTGGCCTGTGTCCCGTATGTGTTGGTAAACTAGAGAGCGGGGATCTTTCCTTTTTACCGATCTATCATGCTCCACCATTCTGGTCTTCACCATTCTCCCAGTCTCTCCGACATACTTGGCATCACACTGCTCACATGATATGGAGTAAATGGCATTGTGATAATTAAGGGAATCAATGGTTACACTACTTCTTGCTATTGTCTGTTTTAGTTTGGTTGCCAGACTGAGTGTGTTGGAGAAATATGAGTTTACCCCATATCTATTCAGAATTCGTGCTATGGCCGCCGATTTGTAAGAGTATGGAATAAAACAGGTGGACCGGTATTGAGCAGTATTTCTTATTCCTGAGAAAACATAAACATGTTTGCAAACAAAGGATGTCGGATAGCCTGCAGAGTTGAGATTCTTGATTATGTTCTGTTTCTCTATTGCCTGGAAAGATGGAAGGGAACAATGGGTGTGTATACGTTTAGATAAAGTTTTTATAATACTGATTTTTTGGGAATTGGGACAACAGGAAGTGTAATGCGTGTAGTTGGGGAGGAAATCTTTTTGTAATATACGGTAGTGTGGTAAGAGTTTGGAGTTTGAATTATTAGAACATCAAGGAATGGTATTACACCCCCTTGAGCTATTTCTATGGTAAACGACATATCCTCATTGTAACTGTTAAGGGATGCTAATATAGTTTCGTATGAACTCTGATCACAGACACAAAAGATATCATCTACATATCTGCGCCATAACACGATATCTGTTCTATGTTTTTCATTGATTGATTTGTCAACCATGATCATCACCAATTCTGCTGCAACTGTTGAAAACGAACTCCCCATTGGGGAACCCCGTATCTGTCTGTATGCTTGCGACTCAAATTTAAATACACTCATATTTAGACAAATATCTGCCAGGCATACTATTGTTTGTATGGTGGATGCATCGGTCTGTATTTCTGTCAGGAAGGCAACTATGCTTTCTCTAATAACTGAGTGGGGTAAGCTTAAAAACAATGAAACTACATCATAAGAGCACATTATGGTGTTTGGACCAGGGGAAATTTTCCATAACTCCTCAATGAAATTAGGTGTGTTGTGTACCGTGAATTTATGATTATATTGTTTTAGTAACGGGGAGAAAAAATTAGATAAATACCTGGCTAATGGGGCTGACGGTGATCTGTGACAGGCTACGATAGGGCGCAGTGGGACATTAGGTTTGTGTATCTTAGGTAATCCATATATGTAGGCCTCTGTGGTAAGGCGTGATGTGAATAATTTGAATTCTTCTGAGTTAATCTGGGAGAGTCTTTTTTGTTCTAATAGAGCTTTCCTGAAATCCTGATAGGTGCGAAGCTTGGCATCCTCATCTATGGGAATAAAAGTAGATTCATCTGTAAGGACGTCCATCATTTTGGATCTATACGTTGAGATATCCATAACGACTGTCTGTGATCCTTTATCAGAGTTGCAGATTATGATGTCACTCCGATCTTTCAACCTTTTCATAATGGTTCTCTCCATGCGGGCCTGAGGATTTTGGGTTGTGGGATTCATGAGTACGGATGAGATACGGCTTCTAATATCATTTTTCGCCTGGTGACTAAGGTCCTTAATAGAAGCCTCTACACCGCTGATGATCCTAGGGACATCAGGTTTGGCTTCATTGCGATAATTCAAGCCCTTAGATAGCAAGGAGATCTCTGCTTCTGAAAGTTCAGTACTGGAGAGGTTCAAGACTCGACGGTGGTCTTCCGCAGTAGCCTGGTATGGAAAACCATACTTTTCCGACCAAAAATAAAACTTCTTATCATGCTTCTTATTAAGTAAGGAATTCTGGGTTCGAATTTCATCAGTAATGCGTACTATGAGCGAGGTAAGGATTTGGGGCGCAACACATTGTGCGGTGAGAGTTAAGAGGCCCTTAAGGGACTTTGATATGAATCTTATGTTAGACATGCATCCTCGGAATCTGGAACGTAGAAGTTGACGGTGGGTGTTGTGGATGACCTTCTGAGAAAACGGATTTCGTACTGGATCCTTGATACGCAGGGAAGGAGGGATAAAGTCGAGGCTCAAGCAACGGCGGTTAAACTGAAGATGACAACGCCATCTGGCTAACTGCAATGATTTCTTATGAATCAGGTTCATGTATCTCTCAATTTCTCGTTCAGAAATATTCATAGTAGTTTAAATATTGAAATAATAATTCCTTCACTAAACTTTAAGAACGAAATACTTGATGAGGAAAGAGTTTCTTTATTACACAAAATTAGTTCACAAGCTTTCGGGCACAATCACCCTTCTACTGGTGTAAAACGAGACAAAATTATTAGTGGCATTCAGCTATATACATATATACAAAAAGTAAGAAAATAAGACAGATATGTAAAATTGTGCCAGAGAAAATTAACATAATATTGGAGGATCATTCATAAAATTAAGCAAAGCAAGTAAATAAACGTATAATACATTCAATACTTGGCTATTACAGAAACTAAGTATGAACAACGACTGTTAAACGAAATAAAACAAAATAAAATAGAAATAAAATAAAATAAAATAAAATAAACCAAAATTGCCATTGACGTGTAAAAGTATAAGTAAGTTAATGAAAACTAGATCTTTCAGGTAGGAGGTTCCAGTACTAAATTATCATATATTTCAGGAAGGTCTATTGCTCTATTGATGCTTTTAAATTTTTTGGTGAGTATAGCTTCCAGGACCAATCGCTGGTGTTTGTTCTTAATCTCATGATAATGGGCCGAGGGGTTATAGATATTGAATGTGTGGCCTGTGTCCCGTATGTGTTGGTAAACTAGAGAGCGGGGATCTTTCCTTTTTACCGATCTATCATGCTCCACCATTCTGGTCTTCACCATTCTCCCAGTCTCTCCGACATACTTGGCATCACACTGCTCACATGATATGGAGTAAATGGCATTGTGATAATTAAGGGAATCAATGGTTACACTACTTCTTGCTATTGTCTGTTTTAGTTTGGTTGCCAGACTGAGTGTGTTGGAGAAATATGAGTTTACCCCATATCTATTCAGAATTCGTGCTATGGCCGCCGATTTGTAAGAGTATGGAATAAAACAGGTGGACCGGTATTGAGCAGTATTTCTTATTCCTGAGAAAACATAAAAATGTTTGCAAACAAAGGATGTCGGATAGCCTGCAGAGTTGAGATTCTTGATTATGTTCTGTTTCTCTATTGCCTGGAAAGATGGAAGGGAACAATGGGTGTGTATACGTTTAGATAAAGTTTTTATAATACTGATTTTTTGGGAATTGGGACAACAGGAAGTGTAATGCGTGTAGTTGGGGAGGAAATCTTTTTTGTAATATACGGTAGTGTGGTAAGAGTTTGGAGTTTGAATTATTAGAACATCAAGGAATGGTATTACACCCCCTTGAGCTATTTCTATGGTAAACGACATATCCTCATTGTAACTGTTAAGGGATGCTAATATAGTTTCGTATGAACTCTGATCACAGACACAAAAGATATCATCTACATATCTGCGCCATAACACGATATCTGTTCTGTTTTTCATTGATTGATTTGTCAACCATGATCATCACCAATTCTGCTGCAACTGTTGAAAACGAACTCCCCATTGGGGAACCCCGTATCTGTCTGTATGCTTGCGACTCAAATATTTTAAATACACTCATATTTAGACAAATATCTGCCAGGCATACTATTGTTTGTATGGTGGATGCATCGGTCTGTATTTCTGTCAGGAAGGCAACTATGCTTTCTCTAATAACTGAGTGGGGTAAGCTTAAAAACAATGAAACTACGTATACACACCCATTGTTCCCTTCCATCTTTCCAGGCAATAGAGAAACAGAACATAATCAAGAATCTCAACTCTGCAGGCTATCCGACATCCTTTGTTTGCAAACATTTTTATGTTTTCTCAGGAATAAGAAATACTGCTCAATACCGGTCCACCTGTTTTATTCCATACTCTTACAAATCGGCGGCCATAGCACGAATTCTGAATAGATATGGGGTAAACTCATATTTCTCCAACACACTCAGTCTGGCAACCAAACTAAAACAGACAATAGCAAGAAGTAGTGTAACCATTGATTCCCTTAATTATCACAATGCCATTTACTCCATATCATGTGAGCAGTGTGATGCCAAGTATGTCGGAGAGACTGGGAGAATGGTGAAGACCAGAATGGTGGAGCATGATAGATCGGTAAAAAGGAAAGATCCCCGCTCTCTAGTTTACCAACACATACGGGACACAGGCCACACATTCAATATCTATAACCCCTCGGCCCATTATCATGAGATTAAGAACAAACACCAGCGATTGGTCCTGGAAGCTATACTCACCAAAAAATTTAAAAGCATCAATAGAGCAATAGACCTTCCTGAAATATATGATAATTTAGTACTGGAACCTCCTACCTGAAAGATCTAGTTTTCATTAACTTACTTATACTTTTACACGTCAATGGCAATTTTGGTTTATTTTATTTTATTTTATTTTTTATTTTATTTCTATTTTATTTTGTTTTATTTCGTTTAACAGTCGTTGTTCATACTTAGTTTCTGTAATAGCCAAGTATTGAATGTATTATACGTTTATTTACTTGCTTTGCTTAATTTTATGAATGATCCTCCAATATTATGTTAATTTTCTCTGGCACAATTTTACATATCTGTCTTATTTTCTTACTTTTTGTATATATGTATATAGCTGAATGCCACTAATAATTTTGTCTCGTTTTACACCAGTAGAAGGGTGATTGTGCCCGAAAGCTTGTGAACTAATTTTGTGTAATAAAGAAACTCTTTCCTCATCAAGTATTTCGTTCTTAAAGTTTAGTGAAGGAATTATTATTTCAATATATATATATATATATATAGAGCAATCCATACTCAATTCATCTACTTAAATAATTGCCTTATTCTGAAGCTCACGGATAGAATGCGCGCCCATTGGCTGCCGGCAAACACGTGTCCTCCCTGCCCCCCTCTAGACAACCCTGTTATCAGCTGTGTGATACATACACCTGTCTAAAGCGGCCATTCCAGACAACCCTGTTATCAGCAGTGTGATACATCCACCTGTCTATACAGACCACCCTGTCTATAGCGACCACTGACCACCCTGCCTATAGCGACCACTCTAGACAACCCTGTTATCAGCTGTGTGATACATCCACCTGTCTATACAGACCACCCTGTATATAGCGGCCATTCCAGATAACCCTGTTATCAGCTGTGTGATACATACACCTGTCTATAGCGGCCACTCTAGACAACCCTGTTATCAGCTGTGTGATACATCCACCTGTCTATACAGACCACCCTGTCTATAGCGGTCACTTTAGACAACCCTGTTATCAGCTGTGTGTTACATTCACCTGTCTATAGCGGCCACTCTAGACAACCCTGCTATCAGCTGTGTGATACATCCACCTGTCTATACAGACCACCCTGTCTATAGCGGCCACTCTAGACAACCCTGTTATCAGCTGTGTGATACATCCACCTGTCTATACAGACCACCCTGTATATAGCGGCCATTCCAGATAACCCTGTTATCAGCTGTGTGATACATCCACCTGTCTATACAGACCACCCTGTCTATAGCGGCCACTCTAGACGACCCTGTTATCAGCTGTGTGTTACATTCACCTGTCTATACAGACCACCCTGTCTATAGCGACCACCCAAGACAACGTTTTAATATCCGCACTCGGGTAAAACCCGGGCGTTGGCCGGGCCATTCGTCTAGTTAGATAATAAAGGCATATATTGGATATAATAAAAGATTTTATATAAAATTTGTATAAATCTTTTATTAAATCCAATATATGCCTTTTATTATCTAACTAGACGAATGGCCCGGGCAACGCCCGGATTTTACCCGAGTGCGAATATATTTTAAAAACGTTGTCTTGGGTGGTCGCTATAGACAAGGTGGTCTGTATAGACAGGTGTATGTATCACACAGCCGATAACAGGGTTGTCTAGAGTGGCCGCTATAGACAGGGTGGTCTGTATAGACAGGTGTATGTATCACACAGCCGATAACAGGGTTGTCTAGAGTGGCCGCTATAGACAGGGTGGTCTGTATAGACAGGTGTATGTATCACACAGCCGATAACAGAGTTGTCTTGAGTGGCCGCTATAGACAGGGTGGTCTGTATAGACAGGTGTATGTATCACACTGCTGATAACAGGGTTGCCTAAGGTGACCGCTATAGACAGGGTGGTCTGTATAGACAGGTGAATGTAACACAATAATGATAACAGAGTTGCCTAAGGTGACCGCTATAGACAGGGTGGTCTGTATAGACAGGTGGATGTATCACACAGCTGATAACAGGGTTGTCTAGAGTGGCCGCTATAGACAGGTGTATGTATCACACAGCTGATAACAGGGTTGTCTAGAGGGGGGCAGGGAGGTCACGTGTTCGCCGGCGGCAGCCAATGGGCGCGCATTCTATCCGTGAACGGTGACGGTGAGCTTCAGAATAAGGCAATTATATAAGTAGATATATAGATATGTAGGCTTCGTTTACTGGAATAAAGTGTGAGATGAAATATAAAGACTGGGAAAATTCTACTCCATGATACCGCTAACAACATGAACTAGTGGGGCTGTCAGCGAAAGAATAAAAAATACGGTTCATAAAATACATCCCGAAACACTTCTTTATAAATGTTTGATCAATGTAGCATAAGGTCTGAAGATATATCTATTTGCAAATATAGATGAAAAATCATTGTTGAAATTCGTACTCCTTTTCAAGGGTAGATGTTACAATATGCTATATTACGTTTATATAAAATTTGAGGTACGAAAATACATATAATAAGAAATATAATACATAGTATGAAATAAAACATATAAAATATTTTAACCAAAGAATAAATACAAGGTAACATACCGTCCTATATATTTCTAACTACATATACACACAAGCAATATATAGAAATAATATTGAAGTTATAAAATAAATCCAAGAGAAAATAGATATAAATAGAACCGCTAGTTTTAATCAAAGAAAATAACTTTTTTCAACACCTGAGCTCCTACTTTTTGTTTTCATTTAAAACCTTTTGACCAAATCTCCAATTCAACTTCGCCATATAAAAATATATTTAATTAGTTTGTTAGCTGAAGTTGGTAGTCCTCAAAGCTTTTCTTTTGTTATTTATTAATTTATCACTCAGTTATTCTTTTGTGTCAAATCATTTTATTTATATTTATTTATATCCATAGTGCTTCTTATTTACTTCTTTTGATATTTTTATTTGTATTATTAATGTTTTCTTTAAGTCTCAAATTACGTAATATGAGAAATATTATATTTTTTATTATAGAAGGTTGTGTATAAAATATCATTGTTGTGGAGTTTGAAATTACCAGCGATATTCCAATAAATACAAGAATATTTATTACAGACGATAATTTCCCAGATATAGGTAGTCGTTTGTCACTAAATATGATATATATGGAATAATATGAAAGGATTTATATGGTAATTTTAGAAATCACATTAATTTATGGGACGTTTGTTATAATGTCATGTAGAAAATTAGGAAAGACAAACTTCAGAATGTGACATGGCAATTTATTTAAGGCAAGATAACAAATTAACATTTATAAAATACCATAGAGGCAATGAAGGAAGTTTACAGAGAGTAGAAAAATATAAATATTAATAATCTGGAAACTGTGCAAGAAGCTTGCAAATCATTTTTGCAACTCTTATGTATCTGACGTGCTTCTGCCAAGGATTCCCTCGGAGTCTTGGAACTCTGTCTCTAGTAATTCTGCATCTTTTTTTCACAGGGTGAAGAAAAGCGTGTCGTCTCATCGTGTATAGGGATATCGTCTTCTTTGAGGAAAGTCTTGGTTTTGACACGGCGGTGGAATCCTGGAGCCAGTCTCGAAAAATGTGATAAATGTTTCCATGGGCTGCTTCCAATGGTCTGCTCGGCAAGCTTCATTACCGCCATCTTAGGAGTGTAGCCGATCGCCAGCCGTTTGTGTCTATGACATTACTTCCTCAATTTATAATTATTTTTATCCATTTAACTTAGTTTATCTCTTCTCCTTTTTATCCTTCAAACTATATAACTATTTAAAGTCATCTAATAAATTATTATTTTATTCTACCCAAACGACTCGTCACCTTCATTACTGTGACAATATGAACAAGAAAAATTATTAACAAGATGCCTCAACGCGCCATCTTTTATAAAAAACTAGACGAATGGCCCGGGCAACGCCCGGGTTTTACCCGAGTGCGAATATATTTTAAAAACGTTTTAATCTTCATCTAGATCTTCATCTTGTCTACACCTTGTATACATCTTGCTTCCTAGGGTTGCCTAGAGTGGCCGCTATAGACAGGGTGGTCTGTATGGACAGGTGGATGTATCACACAGCTGATAACAGGGTTGCCTAGAGTGGCCGCTATAGACAGGGTGGTCTGTATAGACAGGTGGATGTATCACACAGCTGATAACAGGGTTGTCTAGAGTGGCCGCTATAGACAGGTGTATGTATCACACAGCTGAAAACAGGGTTATCTAGAATGGCCGCTATATACAGGGTGGTCTGTATAGACAGGTGGATGTATCACACAGCTGATAACAGGGTTGTCTAGAGTGGCCGCTATATACAGGGTGGTCTGTATAGACAGGTGGATGTATCACACAGCTGATACCAGGGTTGTCTAGAGTGGTCGCTATTGACAGGGTGGTCTGTATAGACAGGTGTATGTATCACAGAGCTGATAACAGGGTTGTCTAGAGTGGCCGCTATAGACAGGGTGGTCTGTATAGAAAGGTGTATGTATCACACAGCTGATAACAGGGTTGCCTAAAGTGACCGCTATAGACAGGGTGGCCGCTATAGAAAGGTGTATGTATCACACAGCTGATAACAGGGTTGTCTAGAGGGGGCCAGGGAGGACACGTGTTCGCCGGCAGCCAATGGGCGCGCATTCTATCCGTGAGCTTCAGACAGAATAAGGCAAATATATAAGTAGATTGAAACTGTTATTGACACGTATGTCTCTTCTTCGAATAAAGAAGTTTCCTACTGCCCCTCTACTGCGATGATAAAATAATGGTAGGGCTCGATTCATCAGTGATGAATCCTCCAAGCATATCGCCAGTTTAATCTACCACACCGCTGTAATATTGCTTTTGGCTATTTTATTTGATACCGTTACTGAACCTAACCTTTCCCAAGAATCTAGCTTCAGTATCGGTATAAAAGAAAAACAGCCAAATGCAATATTATTGCGGTATGGTAGATTAAACTGGCGAAATGCTTGGAGGGTTCATCACTGATGAAAAAGCTTTCCCATAGTTACATTATTGCTATAGGAACAGAAGAATTTTTTGTTTAAAAAAAAATTACAGACAAAAATAGTATTAATTTCTTATAAGAGATTTTATGACGTTCATTAAAATATGAAGGTATAATCCATTCCCAGATATAAAGTTTCATTATTATATAGAAATCCAGAAAAGGGGGTTCATTGATGAGGAATTCTATTAATATTATGGCGTGCCAAACCTTATTAGTAATCAAAAGCAAACTTTATGTGTAAGATCAGTATAGTTGAATTTAAAATTTTCTTGTCGTCTTAAGTGATGTTTCTTTGGGAAGCATTTTGGTTCATTTTCAAAAAGGCATAAGCCATTTATGAATGATTTTTGCAAAGTGCAATATTCACCACAGATATTTATTCCGTTTTAAATATAATTTACGATGTTTAAATTCCTTGATCAATCGTATAACCAATTTTTGATTTCCTGTTATGCAATCTTCAAATGAAGCAGTGATTTTGTTTTGGTATAGTCGATTAATACAAATTGAGAATAGTTTATTTTTCACAACTAATTGTTACTCCTTGATCCGACTATAAAGGGCAAAAAGGGAAAGGTCTTTATAATTAAAAAAACAAAAAGAGGCAAATCCTGACCGTTCACACGAGCATTTTCGATAGCAGAGCGCCATCTAGTTGAACAAAAATCAACTGAACGTTCATTTAACTTGTTCTTTTATAATTGGCCAACCGATATTATTGATGAATTAAGAAAAGAAAAGACGTAAGCGTTTATATATATAGTTGCGTGATGTCGAGGCAGGATCCAGGAGCAAGATCCCGAGAGAGGTAAGAGACCAGAGAGAGTGTCCAAAGACTACTAAAGGTACAACCTACACGGAAAAGACGTCGGAAAGATCTACCCTCATATATTATCCAATTGATACTCTTACCCGAGTAGGACGCGGAAGTCACCTCCAAGTTCTTTGAACTTAGCGTCGAGAACTTGTAAGAAGGAAGGTCAACGTGATTGATTAGGTTTATCAACACTTTCTACTTCGTCACATGTTATTTTAATATAAAACACCTTTTTAGGATACATTTTTACTTATGCCGCTTTATTATATGACAAATACTACTCTGATCAAAAGTTTCGACACTTTGCTCATAAGTTTTAAAAAACTGTATCATTCTACCTAATTCAAATTGTCCCCTTCAAAGTAGTCCCCGTTGGCCGCGATGCACTTCAGCCACCTTTTTTCCAGTCGGCAAAACACCTCTGGTAGTCTGTTTTCGGGATCGCCTTCATGGCCTTCTTCGATTCCACTTTAATCTCTTTTATTCTCTGAAAATTCCGACCCTTTAACTTTTTTTTGAGATTTCCAAAAAGGAAGAGGTATCAAGGGGCCAAATCGGGACTGTAGGGGGTTTGGGGGAACACAGAGGTTGAGTGGCCCTGCAGAAACTTCGAGATTTTGAGGGCTGTGTGCGCCGGCGCGTTATCGTGGTGGAGGATCTACGACTTGCTCCTCCACAGCACCGGCCGTTTCTGCCTGATCGATTCCCTCAATCGCCTCAAAACTCCCAGGTAGGAGTCAGCAGTTATTGTAGAGCCTTGTTGAAATTCATGATGATCGATACCCTGGTAGTCGAGGAACACCGTCAACATGACCTTGACTTTGCTGGGAGCCTTCCTCGCTTTCTTTGGTCTCGGCTCATTTTTGAAGCGCCACTCCGATGCCCGTTGAGTAGTTTCCGAATCAAAGCCGTAAATAATGTTTCGTATCCAGTAATGACCCTCTTCAGCAATTCGGGGTCGTCGGTTGTCGCTTCGAGATTGAGACTGGCCGTTTCTTTCCGGGCGTTCTTTTGATCAAAAGTCAAATATTAGGGAACGAGAACGGCGTTGAGTCTTCTCACTCTCAAAATGTCCTTCATTATCAATTGAGTCGACCCGAATGATATCCCTGCTTCTTTGGCGACCTTCCTGACAGTTATTCGTCGGTCTTCACGCACCAGTTCCAACACCTTGTCCACCTTTTCAGGCGTGGTTGATGTGGATGGTCTCCTGGAACGCTCGTTGTCGGCGGTCTCTTCCCGACACTCCTTGAAGTGCTTGTACCACTCGAAAACTCGTCTTCGGCTCATGAGGGCATCCCCGTAGGCTGTTTGCAACATACAAAAAAAAATCGGCACCCTTGAATCCGTTTTTCACACAGAACTTGATACATATTCGTTGATCCTCCATTTCGGTGACTAACGAAATCGAAGCACGGGCAAAATAGCTTCACTTCGAACAGCCGCTGCTCGCGCTGTTGTGGCGCGTGATTTTTGAAAATTGGCAAGGGCGACGCTTGCGTTTGCCACAAACCGGGAGAAAATATATTGAGTTTTCAGGATTTTATGAGCAAAGTGTCGAAACTTTCTGATCAGAGTAGTATATTATTTTAAATAGTATTATAAATATATTAAGCACATATATAGGAAAAATAGAATTAAAAAGTAAAGAAAGTGGAAGGTGAAAGTAGATAAGGACACACACACTATATTTCAAGATTTTAAAATGGTTTCAAATTTAGTAACGATCAAGTACACGGTGAAGCTTCGGTAGTTTGCCGAACATAAGAAAAATAGACATACTGAAGATAGAGAGTTAAGAAATGAATAAAAAACAGAATAAAATGTGTTCAAACTAGTTAGAGGTAAAGAGATAAAAAGATGCTTAATTTTTGATAATTAAAAAAAAAAAAGTATTTCAAAATGAGTATCTTAATATAAATAAAAAATCACATTACAATATGAAGTTATTTTTCTTCGTTTTGTAATTATTCGATCTAAAGGAAACCCTAATGGTTCAACCGAGACGGAAACCAGGCCCGTCTTGTCAAAAATAAACCTGGCAATAGATTCGACCCTTTTATTTTACTCTCTTACCAATCTCCGCAGCCTTGTATCAGAAAAAAAAAAAGAAATATAAGAAGAAAAGGGAGAAATTCAAATCTTATAGTGTGTCACAATGAGTATCATAACTGTGGATGAGTATATTATAGGCTTCTGAGTCATGTTAGGAGTGTAACCGTCAGAATACCTTCAAATAGTCATATATGCGGTGTTTCCGCAGCCTAAACAACCCCAAAAAAATAAATACGAATGTCATGTTCTCTGATATGTTCACATTTACAATGCACACATCACTGTGATGTACATATTGATATACAAATTTACTCATATTGTATACTCACTATTATACTGTTAAATGTTCATCTGTTGGATATAATGTGTTACATATATCAAATACCAATAATACATTTTAAAAATAAAATATTTGGTGAAAAAAATAAAGGAAGATATATTAATTTATTATATATAATTTATAATTATTATATATAATATTAATTAAGATTCCTGGAGTTAAAATATTAGTTATATGTTTATTTATGTCTAGACGGTCAAATGGAAAATGAACTAACGCCGCTAATGATAAATATTAAGATGTTTTTGAATGATCATTTAGATGTCTTTTTCAATATAAATTATTGGACGAGCTGTGTTTGTGTTCAATAAATGTATAGAAATGGGATATTATCCGGATGAATGGAAAAATCATTCTTAAAAATAATTCTAAAACCAGGCAAAACGAATTATGAAATAAATAAAAGTTATAGACCTATATCATTGACATCTAATCTCTCTAAAACATTTGAGAATATAATAAAAAATAAATTAAGTCACTATTATTTAGAGAATAATCTAATGAGCTCAAGGCAGCATGGTTTTATGAAATCTAGATCAACAATTACTGAAATGGATAAATTATAGAAACTATATTGAAACATAAACAAAAATAATTGACTTCCTTGATAGCTATAGATATTGCGGATGCATTCAACAATGCATGGTGGCCTGCTATTATAAAAAGAATGGATAATGATGATGTTCCCTCAGATTTAATACGGATCATAAAATATTTTATTTGAAATAATGAAAGGGAGGTGAAATTTACATACGAATCAGAAACCTTTTATAAGAAACTAACTAAAGTATGTCCACAGGGTGGACCTTTATTACCACTTCTATGGAATATTTTTCTAAATGATTTGTTGATAAATTTTGATTCAATGAATGCAGATATTATATGTTATGCAGACGACGTTACAATAATTTGCTAGAATAAGACTATTGAAGGACAAAAAACCGCAAGTGAATACATCTTAAATTATGTGATCCAATGGTGTAATAGAAATAAATTAACGATCAGTACAGAGAAAACTAATATGCTATACCTACATAACAGACAAAAAATACCTATTAAGGTTAATAACAATATAATAATACCGGTCAAGCAAGTACAAATTCTGGGAATGAAATTTTCTAATCATAAATGGAAAAACAAAGTTAACTTTACACCGCATGTTAATGATATTCTGTGTAAGGTAGGACGTATGAAAAATTTATTATGTTCACTAAGTGGCAATATGTGGGGTTTAGATACTCAAAATAGGTTAACTTTATTTAAAACAATCATTAGGCCCGTACTTACATACGGTTCTGAAATTTGGTTCAAATATTTAAACAATCGTTGTAAACAAAAACTGAACTCCATGCAGTACCAGATCATTTTATGGGCAGTTAGAGCATACAAAACCACTTCATCAAACTGTGTGCATAGCTTGGCAAATATTCCACTCCTAACAGACTATATAGAATCCAGAATAATCAAATTTGATCTAGATCAACTGTCCATTGAAGATCTAATTACTTACGAACTCCATTCTCCAAGTATAGTCAAATCATTCTTACACGCAAAAATGAATGACATTTTTGAGAATACTAATGAAATTTTCAGAAGCTTTTTCGTATTTGGAATTCCAAGATTTTTCCGTCCAAATTTTTATAATATCCAATTCATTACAGATCATGGCAATTTTGGGAAATTTTGGTAACTATCGGCGCGGTGAAGGAACCAGGATGCTTCTGCGGAGGTGAAATTCAAGACGCGGGACATCTACTTCTGGAGTGCCCAATTTTCCGGGATTTTAGGGAAAATAGATTTGGGAGTATTGAACAGCTTGATGAATTTGTAGACAAAAAAGAAAAGTATAAAAATTATGATCAATTTTGTAAATACATATACAACTTTCTCTTGAATTGGAAAAAAGAGAAGGAATCTCAAAAAAAAAAAAGAACTGCGATGCTTGCTCTGTATGTTTTGCTTTGTTGTTTGTTTTTCTCTTCGGACAATTTTATTTAGTTAATTTATGTAAAATAATGAATTGAACAGGATTGTATAAAGCCGAACTGCTGTGATGCAGTGAAAGGTATTGACGCAAATATCCCTGAGTTTGGGATATATCGCGTTTCATGATGTTAATAAAGTTATCTTATAAAAATTAACATAGAGATGACATTTTTTCTGAATTTCTTCTTATCTTATTATCTTCTTAATTTGTATTCCGAAATAGCTTGCTATACTTGTACTCTATATTTTTATTTCTATTGTATATTTCAATTTATTATATACAAAATTCCATTTAATTAGTATAACCTTTTTATCTGTTTTTTTTTTTTCTATTATATTTTCACATGTTAGGCGTATTTACGCAAGTTTGGCCTCAAATACCCATTTCTTGGTTTCTCAAGTAGCCTCTGGGGCCAAAATTATTTTTGGTCGCAGTGGTACAACCTACTCCACGCTGACGAACGCCAACAGCGCGAAACGCGTTCATGGATGGCTTTTTTCGATTTATCAAGAAATTGGGTTGGCCAAATATCAGGGAACATGCTAAATCAATGTTTAGTTGATTTCTATTGCACCAGATGGCGCTCTGACTTCTGAAAAGCACATGTGCTTCTGGTCAGGAGATATGCCTTTTTTTATTTTTAATATCAACACCTGACCTTTTTATTTTTCTATTGTTTTTTCTCATGTTAAGCGTATTTACGCAAGTTTGGCCTTAACCTTTAGTTTCTCGCACCTATTTACTGACGTTAGTACTCACGCTGGGGTCTCGCAGACCCCAATATTCTACAATAAATAAAATCCCTGAAAAATAAAATATAGATATAATTTTTGATTGCAGCTTAAGAGGTTACAGTCTCAAGTTTACAAATATATCAATTTATCATAAAATTTTACATTATTTAAACATGTAAACTTTCTCCTTGGATTATAAATACTACAGAATAAAGCGTTAGGAGAAAATAATTTTTAATAATCGACTACACGAGCTTTCGGGCAGCTCGTGTAGTCGATTATTAAAAATTTTACATTATTAATGATTTTTATTTGATAAAATCGGTAATATGATAAAAAATCTAAACTATCGATATATACAAACAATTTTCTTTAAAATATAAATGAAAATCTAAATTATTATTGTGCACACCTTTTGCAAAGTGTTGTTGAGTGCTCCGTATAAATGTGTATAGCACATTTAGCACATATAATTTTGTATTTTCGGTCTTTGGAGTGATTACAAAATGGGCAACGCTTTTGTTTCGCTGACGATAACACAGGCTGATTTCTTCATAAAGAAACAAGAACTTTATATCTATCAATTAAATATAACATTTTAAAACTTTACTTGTTTTGGATCATCTGTAGAAGCATATGTAAAAATAATATTTTGATTTCTTTTGCCAGAAAATATTTATTTTTCCGTTTTTGTATGTTTGGGTCAATTAGCCCAAATGCAATCTCTTCAATGAACGATCCTCATTTCAATATTTTCAAATTTTGTTCTTTTTATATATAACTTTTGTTGAAACATTGATGAGATAAAAAATAGGCACAATGGCCATCTCCTTTTACTCCTACTTACTATGTAATATTATACAATATTGAGATATATATATATCACACAACACACACAACACAACACACACACAACACACAACAACACACACACAACTACATCAACACCTGATTTTGTTTCGTTACAAAAAGTTATTATCTCTGATTTGGATTTTCTACCAGATTCAGAATCTGTTTGTTTTATGGAGTTCACGATTGAAATTGAAATAAGTGCTTTTGGTACATATGAAATCAGTTTACTTTCTCTTTTCTTGAATCCAAAAATGGAAGAGTGAGTTGAACATAGCTTTTGTAGCACAATATTGGGGGGAATTTCCGTCTTATTTTATTCATTGTTCATAAAAAACTAAATAAAAGTAATAGATAAAAGATATAAAGTGTCGCCGAGCTATAAAGCACCGTACCTATTTCACCATGCTTGAAAATTAAAGTTATGTTATTACACTTGCGCGGGTCTAATAGACCCAACTCCATTTTATTGTCTATTATAGGGCAACAAAATTAAGTTAATATATGTTTGCATATTCATTGTCATATAAAATTAAGCTTCTGAAGTTTTGATCTCTGAATGTTTTATG
The DNA here is from genome assembly GCA_030710605.1 of Cordylochernes scorpioides. Classification (NCBI taxonomy): domain Eukaryota; kingdom Metazoa; phylum Arthropoda; class Arachnida; order Pseudoscorpiones; family Chernetidae; genus Cordylochernes; species Cordylochernes scorpioides. The sequence goes on from CP092876.1 coordinate 37,826,227, forward strand.
GAATTCTAGATATTTAATAAAATAAGTGTGTCTGGGGTCTATCAGATCCCGCCAGAGTACTTAAGGGTTAAACACCCATTTCATGGTTTCTGAAGAAGCTTCTGGGACCAAAAATATAATTTTGGTCGCATTGGTACAGCCTGCTCCACGCTGACGAGCGCCACCAGCGCGAAACGCGGTCGTGGATGGCTTTTCTTGATTCATCAAGAAATTGGTTTAGCCAAATATCAAGGAACAGGCTAAATCAATGTTTAGTTGATTTCTGTTCCACCAGATGGCGCTCTGCATTCTGAGAAGCACATGTGCTCCTGGTCAGTATTTGTGGAAAAGCCACTTTTAGTTACACCAACAAAAGATGCCTTTTTCTTAATTTATCAACAATTTCACTTTTGTACTATCTTTTCATTTGGTTTTGTGTTCTCACGCCCTCATTGGCAAATATATACAAACCCTTGATTTTTCAGGATGCCTCAAAGCAGAGATTATTTGGTATTTAAGATACAGTTTGTACCACATTGATGATGGCCAACAGACTGAAACGCCTTCATGGTTGTCTTTACTCGATTAATCGAAAAAGGATATTTTTCCTATTTTTTTACAAATTAAAAATAAACGATTATATGGGGGAAGCAATTAGTAACCTTTAGTTGCATGATCAGTAAATACATTTTTCTTATAATTAATCAACCTGATCCCAGTGAAATATCACTTTTTCATACTATTTTTCAACACACACACACACACTGGCTACTTGACAAACTTTCTCGTGGAATAAAACTGATTTTGAGAGGCCGCGTATTATTTCACGCTTATATTTACAAATATATATATATTATAATTATAAATTTGTTTTATAAAGAATTATTACTTTCTGATACTGATTATATTGAGGATGCATGAGTATTGTGGTATTGATATGCAGTCGTGAATAGAATAATAAATTTAAACTAACTTTGAATCACAATTTGCTTTAATTGTGATAATAAAGTATAGAACACATAATTTGAGAAAGTAATACCT